>KZ062930.1:74995-92100 GCA_002091835.1 Anopheles maculatus
TTGTTTTCAAATGGTTCTTTTGTGGTTTGCAAGCACAAAACAAAAGTTTTAATATGTTAAAATAACAGCAAAAAACCCCAAATAAAATGTTAAACACATAATTGGGAACTACGTAACCATACGATTCTAATGTGGGAATACTTAAACGAACCTCTTTTTCAGACAAATTTCAGTTTTATCATACTTTTTGTTCAATACATTCGATTGTTTTGCTTATTTGCTAGGTTTTACACAAGAAATTTTGATTCATTTACTATTATTGAATCATTTTTCATTCGTTTGAAGTGTTGGAAAGTAATAGTTAGCTTTTTAATTGATGTCGTGTCGCTCTCAATTTTTGTTGAGTCGGTTCCCAAATTAAAATCGATTCTGGAATTGATATCGGAATCAGTATCGTAGTCCGGAGTTGGAGTCGGTGTCCAAGTCGGTCCGGAGTCGCAATTGGAATCGGAATTAGAATCGGAATCGGTATCGGAACAGAAACGGAATCGGAATCGGAATCGGAATCGGAATCGGAATTGGAACTGGAATCGGAATCGGAATCGGAATCGGAATTGGAATCGGAATCGGAATCGGCATCGGAATTGGAATCGGGATCGGAATTGAAATTGGAATCGGAATCGGAATTGGAATCAGCATCGGAATCGGAATCGGAATCGGATTCGTAGTCGGATTCGAAATCGGAGTCGCATTCGGAATCGAAAACGGTGCTGGAATCGGAATTGATTATGGAATCGGAATCTATTATGGAATCGAATTCAGCTTCGGTATTGGTTTTCGGAATCGGAATCGAGTTCAGGAAATGGTATCGGAATCGGAAGGAAATGGGAATTAGATTCAATTCCCTAGTCCGTACCAGAGTAGATTTTAAATCTGATTTTATATCTCATCCCACTTATAACCCATTACTTTTTTCCAAATATAAGTTATATTCTCATGTCGGAATCTGTGAAAAGGAAAAGGTTCTTCTTCATAAGTATAGGTTCGGTAAGGTAGGATAAGCTCACTAAGAGTACCATTGTCTATTGAATAAAAGAAGCATAATATTAATGTTCACGGTCTTCTCGTCAACTGGAACGGTTCATTAATTCCATACAGGAATCGGAATCGGAATCGCAATATGAATCGGATCCGAAAATGGTTCAAGAATCTTAATCGGTATCGATTCCGGAATCGATCATGAATGCGAAATCGGGTTACAGGTAGTTCCGATTCCATTTTAATACACATTAGAAAGTTTCTTAATTTTTCATCACAAGTTCGCAAGTTTGCTGAGAATTTTGACATAATGCTTATAAAAGACTTAGTTGTAAAAGGTGTTAAAAATAATGGAAGCCTCATTCAAGATATAAATAAAATTAATGTTCAACACAAAACGAAGGACCGAGCACGTTTGCGGTCGAATAACAGAAAGCCGAGAACGAGCACGATCGCCTTGGTGTGGCGCGTGGACCTATCCGCAGAGCGCAAGAAGCCCACGCCACGCGTTCAGTGAACTACACGGCCAAGCGATCGTTTCAATCCGTCGTCGAGAAATAATTGCCCAACTCGTCACCCTGGCAAAGCCCCCGTCCCCCCTACTCATCCGGTGAGAGCGCCTCCATTATTGCTCCACCTCACTCACGGAAGCTATAATACATTCTGTCCCGGCTGGGTTAGGGGCGCCCCACAACTCGTTTGCCCAACAGGTCTCGCGCAATCGCAGGCAAAGATTGAGAGACATTAATCACCCCAGATGCGCAAGAGAAGAAAATTGAGCTGAAAAGAAGCAGCAGCAACACGGCGGAGAAAGCGCGAACCGTTGAATCCGGTGTTCGCGTGGCTCAATCGATGTGCGCGCGCGCGCGCACGCCCGCCTGAGCTAAACTTGCCGTCGTGTGTCCTTCATTCTCCCGTTCCGGCGCGAGTCTGCCGAGGGATTTGGAACGGATTTTAGCGAGCCAACTGGGAAGCCCCTCCCCGAAGGGCTTTGTACATCTCTCATCAACGTTTTGAAGCGTTGAGAGACTTTGCAGTTTCACCTTCGCCTTAATGGAGAAGACTCGGGTTGCAGGATAGGGTTGCAGCAGTAAGAAAACATAATAACAATGATGCTTTTGGTTTCATCTCGTCATCGGATCGGAGTAAAACAAGCGAGAGAGAGAGAGGGAGAGAGAGAGGGATAGAGATGCGATTTTTATCACTTCAGCTCCCTGTTGACTACTACTCCCCGCGCTCTTTCTCTCTCTCTCTCTTCAACTCCCGTCCCCTTCTGCTCCAAAAACTTCTGGTCAGCCTCCGAGCGCCCTCAAGAAGCGAGCCGAGCGCCACGGATTTGTAGGAAAGCTTTGACGAAATTGGAGACTTGACGGAAGGAGACAAAGCGGGAGCGGCAAAGGAAGGAGCAGACCTTAAGGTGTGCTGATGTTGATGCTGCTGCTGCTGCTGGTTGCTGCAGGTGGCCACTTATCTGATGCTGCGAGCAACAAATCAATTCGCATTCGAACGCACGACTGCGGCACAAGGAACGGAAAACTGTACGGTTGAGTTGTCTTTTATTTATTTTTCCCTGCTTTTTTTTGCTGCTGCTCTTCTGTTCTTCCTGCTGCTCATTGCTGCCTTCCTCTTTCTCCTCTTCTCCCTCCCCTCTTGGTTTCATCTCCCCATTTCTACCGGGAGGGATTTATTTAATCTCCAATCTGTCGTGGTCGTGGGGCTCTTGAACGGATCGAACCCAACCGCTACCAGGATCACGTTCCCCGTGTGTTTGTGTGTGTGTGCGTGTGTGCTTCAACATACATAGAAAAGGGAAACAACAACCAAACACACTATTGAAGCAATCATTAGGGCGTGAAATCAATTCGGAATATGTTTTTGCCCTGATGGAAATTGAGCACTGAGTTCAGTTTGATCGTTGATCCCCGGGACTCGGCAGCCCAGCTAGTGTACCACGGGTACCGACCGGGTCCTGTCATGTCCGTGGCGTCCTGAGCACTGCTACCGACACAACAATGATGGCTGCTTTTTTCTCCCCGAACCCCGAACCGGGCGCCCGAGATTTGCACGAAAGCGGAAAAGCTTGAATGTTTGAAGTGTGGCCACCACCACACCAACACGCCGCTGTGTGCCTTGTCAGATCGAACCAATTGCGGTTTGCCCGTGTGGACGACCAGCGCCGCGTTCTGTTTGATACACCCATGATAATCCATAAACCTGTGGGCGGGGGGAGGGGGAAACACGGAAACAACGATAGGAGCAGACGTGCGGATAGCACAGCCCCGTTTTGTTTGTCTGCCTGTATGTACATATGTTACATGTACACCAAACAGCAGCGATGTTCATACGCGGTGGCGAGTTGATCGTGGAGATTCGTTTCGTGGAATATTTGCGTGCGTTTATGTTACCTTTACAATTTTCAATTAATTTTCGTTTCGCACTGACATGGGTTGAGAAAATGGTCGAATTTTCATTGCATTCACACTAATGCATTACCGCAGATATTTAACGTATCGGTGCGGTGTGTTTGCAGTTTTCGTTAAAGTTAAAGTTTTCTTATCATTTGGTCTAGTGTTTTATAAACTTTGCTGGTGATTTTAAATTGTTTTCCTAATGTATGTGTCTTTTTTCTAATTTGTCTCTCAAACTTTCACATTTCACACATCATTTTAGCCAAGTTGAATTGCTTTGCAATATGTTCTACTGTTTCTGTTTTCAGTGTTTTATAGATATCATATTCTTATATTCTTTACTCAAAAGAACTGTTAGATCTTTTTAAGGTTTCTATTGCTTTTCTTTACTTAATCAATGCCTTTGTTTCTACTGTTTTTGTTCTTTATTTTCTTTATTTTGTTTTTTTTTACAGCTTTAAGTCCTTTTTTTCTTTACTCCTAATAATTTTGAATTGTTTATATAATAGCTTCGACGATTTGTGTTTCTTTATTCTTACTTTTATTGCTCAAAATCTTAGTTTTGTTTTGTTCTCTTACCGATTTCTCGACTTTTCTGTAATTTTCTAATTTATAAGTTATTTCGAATGAGTTTCAAATTAAGATTTCCTTGCTAATTTTCCTTTCTACGTTTGTAGAAGGTGTTGAAAAGCTCATTTTTCAATGTTTTTGAAATTTGACAACTCCAGCTTCCTATAATATCTATTATGGTATTACAAAAGCAGCAGTTTGTTATTTTAATTGAATAACTTCAAACCACATTTACTGTAGTTGATTTTACGGATATCGAGAAAGACAAACTGTTCTTTCCCGAAGCCTTTCTTCTATTGCTATTCCCTCTCCGCGTATCGATCAACAATTTCCAGCTGCTCAATCGGCTATCGGACACCGGGTTCGTTAACATAAATTAATAACATCGTATTGCTAATTTCGTGCGTCCCGCAAAAGCGGAACCGCAACATTGAGTCCCTTTATTCGTAGGGGCAACCCATAAACGTCAGTCGCATTGGTCCGACACGAGGGCGCGTACGCCAATGCAAATGGAACGGCCGGGCAATCAAATATCAAAGGACTCTATGCACAACCATAAACAGATTTAACGCACACACCGATCGGGGGAAAAACTAAAACAACAACAAACGAACGCATATCGTTTGCTGTAATCTCGGAGCAAAACACTCGTCGTCGTCGTCCCCAGGCGAGATGGAGAGTATAGAGCCGACAATCATAATAAATTGTCATCTTGTTTGCTGGGTAGCCGAACAGTGGCTGCTACTGGCAGATAGTTTAGCTTCCGGCGGTCCCAAACATTCCAGAAACGGCCACAGCACCAGAACAACACAATCGTATTAGTTCCGGTGGGCCGTTTGGTGTTGTTTTGTTTTGTTTTCGGCAATAGATTTTTGTGTACGGCGTGAGCTGGTACACCTTTGGGAGGGTTTTGTCGCTTCCATAAATCTGTACCGTACAACACAACCTAATCATACGCCCTTTTTTTGCGGGCCGAGACACCGAAACTTCTCGGGGACCGAATTACGGTGGTTACCTCTTGCTGTTGCGGAAAATCAAGTCTCCTAATCGACCAACAGCACCAATTATTGGCCGGTGGTCGTCTAACACGTGGAAGAAACATTAGGGTTGGGGAATTGACGGAAGCACTGCGTGTGTGTGTGTGTGTGCGTGCTAGTGTGGGAGTGTAAGTATGAAGAAATGATACAGACGCAAGCACGCACAACATTCAAAATTAGCAGCGGATTATGGAGGTGTTGCTGTAGTGACTTTAAATTTAAATTAAAATTGTTGGGATAATCCCACAGTAACACACCCTGCAAATGCAATTAATTCGTTCGAGATGATTTGTTTTATTAGCCCCCTCCTCCAGTAGACCTGTGGACATTCAACGTGACAACAGTTTTTTCCTAAAATTTGAGTCTATTTTACGCTAGTGACATAACTTCAACCTTAGCAAACCCCATAATTGTCACTAAATCGATATGTTGAAGTAGATTTCCCCGTCACCAATTTTTCTGTCCAGTTACATTGTGGCAGGGTCATTCGCCGCGTTAGCCGAGAGGGTAACAGCGTGTGGCGCATGCAATTGCAATCGTCGCTAATGATGGTGGCTTAATCGAGCAACGGTGCCAGTGTGTAAATTGGACGGTCTGTGGAGAGGTTATTTCAATTATGTGACCCAGACGATGGACGATCCCGTGTTATTTATGTCGCTTTCGTAACGTACTCGTGTTTAGCTGTCCGCTCTTCTTTGCTCTCCTTTTACGGGTACATTTCTAACCATCATAAACCTGTTTTGCTTCTGTTTTTTACTTATTTCGGAGGATCACATTTCGTGTGCGGTCCCCTTACAAGTGTTTGCTGAAGGGTTCCGTCTAATGGAAATTAAGAGTCGTACATTACGCTTACATTGCGTGGGATAAAAATTTAAATGAACATAATTTAGCTCATTTTCATATTATTTTTATCCATAAATAAACGTTAGCGTATTAAAAATGAACTAAAAACTTATTAAAACAAGCTCATCAAAAGTACTCAAAACAAAAGCAAAACATACACAGCAAAAGCAATAAACAAAATTTTGACATTTGTTTTGAGAATTTTTATTCTAATCTTTGGCAATGTTTTTCTATTTTCAAAATCGTTTTAATTACTTTAAACACTTTGCGTAATATTCTTCTTTATTTTCAATCATGTATCGTTTGTTTTATGTATTTGCAGTTTTTGTCTAAATTTCGTCTCGTCCTGCTAATTACATCCTGCTTCTACTGACATCGTCTTTGAGATTAAATATTTTTATCGTTGTTTTATGTTTGTTTTCCAGTGTTTACAATGTTTCTTAAAAAAAATCTATTTTATTGTGTGTTTTTCTTTTTGTTCTTCAACTTTAGCCTCTTTTATGTATTTCTTCTTCATAGTTATCTTTTTCTTCTCTGTTTTACTTTATGTTCTGTTTTAGTTTCTGATTGTTTTAGCTCTAGTTTTTCATTTTGTTTTATTGCTTTGTGCAATGTTTTTCTATTTTTTTTCAATTGTAATTCTGATGTTTGATTTAATTTGTTTGATTATTATTTGGTGTTATGTTTTAAGTTTTGCTTTACTCTACTCTCTCTCTCTCTCTCTCTCTCTCTCTCTCTCTCTCTCTGCTTTATTTATGAGGTGTACTACTCGTAGTTGCTCGTCAGGCAAAGTATCGCTTATCAGTATGACATCGCTGTTGATATTGCCATGCAAAACGGACGACTCACATACCAGGCGCAAAGCTAAACGATTATAGCAACAACGGTTGGGCAGAAACTAGAGGCTGCTGATACCATATTCAAGCGAGCCCTTTAATTAGTGTGACCGAAGCCGAACCTGGACATGCCGTTGTTATGTATGTGTGACATGCCGTAGGTGGGTGTAAAAGTTTCGATAAATAGGTTTAAAATATATGTGTGCCTCTTTCAATCAATTCGGTCCTGCAAACAAGTGGAGCAAAACTACTGCAGGTTAGAACTTTTGGTTCAGTAATTACATCACGTTGTCCGCAGTTGAGCCACCCGTTCACAGTGAGCTTGTAATCTGATTCCGATCGAACATTTAATTGTGGCCGGTTTTGCAAAAATAGCTCAAGTGCAGTGAAGCGTGCGTCAAAAAGGGAAGCCTTCTAAATATTGGCTCACAACGACGTGCTAACGATCATGGTATGGGGCGGTGGCGTTCCTGTGTAGGGTCGGACAACAAAAAAGGACTCTCGAGAGTCGCTCTGCCACAGCCACAACCAGCAGGAAACCTCGAAAGTGCAGTAATCGGCCACCATGCAAAAAAACAAGGAATCGAAAAGAAAGCAAAATACACCGAAAGGCGTCCACAATATCGGATGGCCAAATGTGAGAGTTGCGATTAAATTAAAGACAAACACTCTCACATTCACCCGTCCGCTATAGCCATTGCAACCGGTTCCGGGTGTGTGTGTGTGTTTTTTCGGGAGGCAAAACTCATCATCACCCGGACCCGGCGCACTCACACACGCGTCTCTCTCTCTTCATTGCGTTTTAATGTCTGGTTGCCACCGTAGTCTTCCTAAACGCCTCCGGGAGATGGAAGGAATCGACAGCAAACACAAAAAAAAGATTGTATATTGCAAGTATAGAGAAAGACAGATAATAGGAGACTGAAAAAACGCGCTACACAAACACACACACACACACACACTTAACCCAAAGCCCGGGATGATTGCCTTTCGATTTGTGCGATGTACGCACCGGGGCGTCCGTTACCGGGAGTTTGCTTCTTTGCTCTCTTGGTTTTTTTTTTGCGAGACTCTTGGGTGTAGGTCCATCAATCGGCAGCACGAACGGATCCGCGTGGCCATGGTACGGCTTCCTTTCGGGTGCCATTGCTAGAAAAGAGTCGTCAGTTGTTACGACGATGATGATGATGATGAGGACGACGTCGACGACGATAATAACAAGACCCGCAGCACCGGCGACGCTGCCAGCGTGCGAGCGAGAGCGTGGCGTGCTGCGGTTGCGATCAAGCTTCAGGTCAGCGATGGTGCGAAAGCGGCCACAGAGTGGAAGCAGCACGGTGAAGAAAAGACAGGCCCCACACAACACACGAGACGAGAGTGGAAAGCTATAATAATAAGATAAAATAATACGACATCGCGCGACGGTCAGGAGGGAAGCGAGTAGGGACGCAGAGAAAGAAATTAGCCTCGCAGCAATTTAATGCATATATCCTCTCCAAGCGCTAGCGCTAGGGAGCCGACAGCATCCACCAGCCAGGAGCGTACAAGTATCTGCTGCCGCGTGTGACAACTTTGTGTGACTGCTGGTGATTCGGTTTGTTTTTTGTTGCTTTGTGTCCTC
This sequence comes from Anopheles maculatus, assembly GCA_002091835.1. Taxonomy (NCBI): domain Eukaryota; kingdom Metazoa; phylum Arthropoda; class Insecta; order Diptera; family Culicidae; genus Anopheles; species Anopheles maculatus. Next base: position 83,289 of record KZ062930.1, read on the forward strand.
TATTCGTTAATCTCAAAGATGAGTTTTTAAATGGTTTAATTCGTCTTGAAAGATGGGCTGTTTTTGGAGTCAGAATAAAGGTTGTGGAGATAGCAATTGAAACCTAGTATCGTTCATTATTCTGCTATTGTACTCTAGGAAAGTTAATCGTTACAGAGGTTTGTATCCATATCGGGAGATCTGTTTTTCAGTGTATTTCCTATTATTTCGAGTTGAGAATTTGATACGTACAAAGAATCAGCCAAACAACTGACGTCTTGAATTGAAGGGAAAGAATCTCATGTTTGAAGCTGTTCCATTTTGGTTCAAGTAGTTTGAGGCCTCCATAATCGATAGGAACGATTGCTCATAAATTATCGATGCATTTGAATCAACAAATATGGCTGCATCAGGATGCATCGGGACAAGGAACTCCATTCGATTACGTCGACCACAAATCGACTTTTTTGTTACAAAAATTCTTCAGTTTTGAGTAATTACTCGTGTTGCTGATTTTGGAGTCTTGACTAGTCTGCATCGAATAAATGAAGTCAACAAAATCAAGCAATGCCCACTTAGATTATTTGATGTTTGAAGTACCAGGAAAGAAAAAAGAAACATAGCAGAAAAGGGTTGTTTAAGGACTAAAGGATTGATTACGATTGACGATCCTGCTAGGGACAAATATATCGAGGAAAGACGAATTGGTACAACTATCAATGAACATCTTATACTATTGGTATGGCCAAGATACGTCCGGTGAGTTAGTCTCCGGACACTAATTAAGATTTTGGGACTTTAACACTTAGAAACTAGAGTCACTGCTGCAATGAGCATCGTTCAATGTCCGGCTTTTCTCTAACCGGTCGCTACTTTGATTATAAACAGATTTAATATGGTCCAGTACATTGAAAGCAGGTGAGTGTGACCTCACAGCTCCCATTCACAGTCACAAGAAACCGCATTGGCGTGTCCAACTCTCATGCCCTAGCGCTCGCCCAAAAAAAAAAAACAGCTTCTTCAAAAGTTCTTCATGAAGTTCGACGAGATGACGTCGGTGCGAACATCGAGGTTGCAGTGCAGACGATCGAACACACGGTGCGCGGATGCGGAGATACACTGCGGGGCCAAGCATTAACAACAACAAAATTAAAGAAGAACGCACGCACCCAGGTAAAGAAGAACGAGCAACGAAATAACCAAACTGACAGGATCCCATTCCCTGAGGTCTCATAACACATAACCCTCCGCTCGTCGTTCCTCGATTCCTCCACGAACGACCGAAGATCTGGAGAAACCCAAACAACAAAAAAAAAAAACAAAAATCTCCCCAGCACTGCTCTTGATTTTTATGATCATTTTGTCCCGATCACATTTCGCTTCCCTTTCGCGTTGGACAAGAGATAGAGCGAGAGACAGGAGAAACCGCAGCATCCCTTTGGCAGCATCACTTTTAATTCTTTTTCGTTGTTGCCACCGGTTTCCGCTGCGCACTAATTTCTACCTTCGCTGCTCTTCGGCGGCTCTCTCCCGCACGCTTCCATCCGGCCCCCCTCCCCCGAGGTTTAAAGCCTTCCTGCTTTATGATTATTAGGCTTCGGGCAAACCTCTGGAGTGGTCCGGTTATTTTTTTTTTTTTCTGTTGACCGCCATCAGCACATCAGTGCGCTTCCTGTGTGCCCTCTCTCTCTCTCGCGCGCGCTTTATCTCGCACCCTGCTTGGGACCCGGGGCGTGCGTATGATCAAAATCCAGTCGAACAGGTCTTGCGCGTGGCCACGACGCGTCGGGTCGCCCTTTTTTCCCTCTGCTTCTTGTCGTGCGCGCCCCTTCTTCTTCCTCGGCACTGCAGAGAGTGCCTGCCGTACTATGGCTGAGGGCAACAAGAGTGCAACGAGTCAATCGCGTCCATCACAGGCGTCCATCATCAGCATCTTCATCTTTAACCCCTATCGCTTCTGCCTGCCAACCACCAGCCAACAACCTCCGGGGACCTTCCTTTACATATTGTGTTTTGCCTTCCATTCCTTCAGAAACATCCTTCATTTATGTTTTACTGCTTCCTTCGATCGTTTTCGATCGTTCTTCACTGTCTCTCTCTCTCCCTCGCGCGCGCGCGCTCGTACTCCACAGTCCACATATCAGCAATCACCAAGATTGCCGCATCAGATTGCCCTCACCGAGTGAGGACTGTGAGAACTTCTGGCAGGTGGTAAAAGTCTTACGTTGTTAAAGGCTGTGTGTCGTGTCGTTTTTTTTTGTAGACTTGCTTCGTTACTCTGTTATTGTAATTCGTCTTTGTCCTCTCGCTCTCCGCTTCTTATTCTCCTTCGCCTCGCAACCCTGATGCTGGACGCTGTGTAATCGGAACGCTGCTTTATGTCTTTGCTCCGATTTTTCTGTCCATCCTCAACCTCCTGTACATGTGTGTGAGAGTCAGGGAAATCATGATCACGCAATGGGACAGGTCAGCTTGAATCTTTGTGGTTCAGCACGCGGTACGAGGAAGCGCGTCGGGTTCAACAACAATTTTGGAATAATGTGGTCCACGGATGCTGCCGCCATTGTTCAACTGCTAGGCGAGACACGGGGCTAGGTTTTCGATTCGGTTCCAGCAATTAGTTTCAGTTTCCAGCGAGGGAAAATGGAATTTGATTCGAAATAAAGTTGTCGAATAGATCAAGATGATTCTTCCGTTTTTTTTCCTTCCAACCAACCGTCTGGAGATTTCGGTGAGGTTTTTAATGTCCACAGAAGGGATAGAGGATAGTTTCGACGATTCGTTTCGGGGCGAGATTCGGTGAGATTGTTTGTGTTTGCGTGTGAAGGGTTCTCGGGTGGCTTTGGATGGCAACCGAGACGAACGGACCCCGGTGCACTTGACTTGCAGCAGCACCAGCAGCAGCAGGTTTTATGATACGGGGCAAGATTTTCGTGGACTCATGGGAAACTTGAGACAATCTTGGTCTAAATTAAATCGAATCCCTCGATCGAGCAGGTAGTTTTGGAAGCTTGGAGAGTTGGACGTCAACCAAAAAAAAAAACCTTACAGAAACACTTGATACACCTAACCAGACACCTAAACCTCAAGCTCGGTGTTGGTACACCGAGAAAGTGTCATTAATTCGGAGTGGGTACTACATCACCGAATGACAGTATGTTAACCGCCCTGGTGAAGCTGGTTTAAGGCACACAATCCCACACACACACACACGCTGTCAGACATGTAGTTGATGCCTCGAGAGTAATGCAGAGCAAGATCTTGATATGTTGAAACCACAAAGAAGCCATTCCGGTGCCCGTGTTTCGCGAATGCACCAAGTCAATTGTGAGCGCACCTGGGCACCTGGGTACCCAGACCCAGGAGCAGAACGAATCGACGCACACACACACACAGAGTGGCGGAGGACGCGACGCGTACAAGAGGTTAAAGAAGGAAGCAAGAAACAACAACAACAAAAAAAACGCTACACCGAGCTTGAAATCAGGTTGAAGGGGAAATTAAAATAACCTGCATCCTGTTGATTACATGTTGCCAGCCACGATAATGGTCTTTTTTCTTTCCAGCTCCATCCCATTGAGTGGACCGTTCCGCACAGACCGCGTCTTATCTTTGTGCCCCGGTCACAACCGTCCGTCCGGCCGTGCAAAGGCCTGCGGCAGTATTCGACGGAGTCCACGCGTGTTTCTGTTTTGCTTTCTGCTGCTGTTCCACCAAGGCTTCGGCGAAACCGGTCCGAGCTTACCCTCTGCCAACCGCTCATCCCCCTGCGGATGCTGTGACGCGACCGTTGCATCGTTTTGGGACGTCCGCTGCAGCGTCCGTTAAGAATGGGGGCCTCTTTTGCCCATCAATTGTCATAATTTCACATCTCCTTCCGATCCGGGTGCACGATAGCGGCGGTGGCGGCGATGCTGGAGGATCGGCGGGAAAGGTGTACCTGTTCCTTGGGGGGATACCAACAGGAACCTGTTTTTGTGTGTGTGGCTCTGGTCTGCAGCGTGATTACGGTTCAGGTGCCAGGATGATGACCAATCGCCTTCAGAGTTTGTGGCCAGATGGTCGCGGGATTGTTACCAGTATCCTCGCCTTCCTTTCGCTAATCCCACCACCACCGAGAGATCCTGACGTTGGCGAGCGAGCGTTCCATTCAGTATCATAGACCTTCAATATCTGGTGTACTTTAGGTGCCGATATGCTTTAATACTTCGGTGGGTACACTCTACTAGTCACAAAAGTAGGACTTTTACGGGTGAATTGATATCTCTCAACACAATAGTAAATGAGTCCATCCAACAACAAGAACAACAACAATAACCAAAAGCTAACGTGTCCCAAATATATAACTGCAAAATGGTAAAGTCCAGCCCCCCCCAAAACTACTCTCTAGAGCAGTGTCTGCACGAGCATAGAATAGAAATAGTGAACACTTAAGGGAGCTGCTGCTTTTAAAATGCTTCTTACGGATGCCTTAGAATGGACCTGAGCAGGCGAGCGCTTCTATTGCAGCTAAGATAACCCACGTCCATCGACTTACGGTACCAAAGGTTTCGGTGTTTACACTGAGATTGCACCTTCATTTCGCAGCCCTTTTTGTGAATGGCAGTTTTCGCAAGGGTATCAAGCGTCAGTGAAGATGCATGTTGTCAAACTTGCACTCACAGCTTATCGTGCCCATCAAGTGACTGTTCGGGCTCTACCATTCGGTGCCCGTAGAACCCACCATCGACGCGAAGAAAGAATCTCTAGACACGGGTGAAGACATTACACCAACGGACGTCAGAGTCCACTATCTAGTCTAGGCATCGGCCGGGGATGAGCCACGAGCGATGGTTCATCAACGTGACGATTTGCTTCGGTGATAAATCTTACCACACCAAGAGGCACCAACGCGAGAGCCAGTTGTCGGTTATTTAGCCCGGGAAATTCAGCTCGCAGGATTCGTGCTCCAAACAAACAAACAAAAAAAAAAAACACCGCCCGACGAGTCCTTTATCCATTCCTTTTTGGCCACAATCCTTACGCTCAAGTGGCAGTAGTGTGGGAGATGGGAGACTTTATTCCTTAGCCGTGTACTTCCCCCACTGACCGTGGATGACTCCACTTGGGGTTGTCCTTCTTAGCAAACGGTTCCCAATCATGCTCTACCCCGAACACGGACCGACAAGACGACGGGGCACACAGATTGTGATGCAAACTATGTAACGGTCCCGCGGGATACGGGTCGGTTACGTTGGAGGTACGTGGGTACACTCGGGGACTACTCCAGTAGCTGTCTGGAGGTAGCAGAATGTAGCAGTAAAAGTAAATATACGCTACGACGATGATGTTGTGGAGCCAGCGCTGGTGACGGTGCCAGAGGCGACAATAAATATTTTCATGCTTCATGATCATTGGTTCGTTGCGCTCTTGCTGCTGCTGATGATGCTGCCGCTGCCCTTTTGCCAGCCAACCTCAACGTGGCTCGCTTGGTAAGTGTTATTATCACCCTCTGCACGGGGTAGAAGATGGCACTCGTTTTTTTTGTTCGTTTTATTTGCCAGCACAATGGCGAATGGCAATATACACTGCTTGGTGAAGACTGCTGCCCAGCATTAGATATCGTCTACGAGCGCAATTTGGGTGCAAGCGTCTCAAGAAGATTTTATAGTGGCAAGCAAGTCGCTACAAAAGCACGGCAGCACAATAACAAGGGACAAACACAGCGAATCTGTCCTGCAGATGTGTGTGTGTGTTTTTTTTTGTGTGTAGTCTCGTTGAACCGCTATCACATCATTATTACAAGCCAATTTCATCTCGATTGTACACCCGCCCTATTGGCTTAGGGACTCGGGAACCGCAAACCGCATCGCCATCTCCTGGGTTGCAAAGCGTTGCAATTTGCTTCCTTTGACGATGCGTTCGGCCAATCGTTAAACCGGTACGGCTTCCTGTCCGCAGTGGAATTATCACTCGAGTGTATCTGGTGCACGCCAGCGCAGATGGTAAGGCCTCCGTGATCTGAACGTCACGGTGCAATAGCCGGAACATCGATTGGACCGGTTCGTCCACGGCAGCGCAACCCGTAGTTATACTTGATGCATTCATTATACTCCGGAATGTGATTCAGATCCGGCGAAGCTTCATGTGGTACAGTTATACTAGACTCGTTTTTTTCTGTTGGCGAATCTCGCTTGTTCTTATCATATGTTCAGTAATACTTCACACGAACTCCAAACATTGCGTTGACATGCTGTTCACTCAGCCACCAGTCAAGTGTGTCCTCGGTTACTTACCTAAAAAGAAAAAGAAATGAAACACAATTAGACATCCGCTTTCTTGCGTCATTAGTAATTCTTTGAGATTGAAGCGCGCCCTAAGTAGCGACTGTGCGCCAAAATAGACGGGTAGCGCCACCAGCATGTCCTTCATCGTCGACGGCAGGGCAAACCCATTAGTTGGCGACTCACGCTCGCCTACCACTCGTTCACCCATTAACCAGCCACAATAGACGACGCAAGACGTCCGGATATTGCGCGCCCGAGCATCGTTACGATCTCCCAAACCAAAGAAAAAAAAAGACCCTTGATTGCCAATTGGCACTCTAAATCAACAAGCTCTGCATGGCCACCGAAAATCCCGACTCCCGTGAGCCAAAAAGGTGCCACAACCTCGGGGAGACAATTTTGTATAATTTCTCACCCCAGTCGATGGACTGGATGAGTTCAAGTGATGAGCCAGCGTCCAGCGTGTGTTGAGTGGTGCAACCTCTCCACTGTGACTTTCCAACGCAACACAGCGGGACCAAAGCTTCTTGAATTGGTTTCGATTTGATTGTTTGGTCGGCCAAGCAATTTCTTCTCGCCGGTTTTAATGATCGGTCCTGCGATCTCTGTCAGGTGCGCGTGGCGTGTTGCCAACCGGCTTCAATCAGCTCACTTCAGAGCTCACCCATCTTCAGGTACTTGGTGTTGTTCGTTCCTCTTTGTGCTTACTGTCCGCTCCAGTCGCAGCAAGTACCGTCGAGAGTGTTGCGTTGGGACGCGGTTTTCCGGTAGGTTACTTCACGCCTTTAGGAGAACTTTTTCAGCTTCAAATCTTCAGCTCATGCCGAGCAGTGAGTTTGGAGTAGAGTTTTGATTGCAAAACCCAAAAATGTGGTAAGGTAGCGCTCCATATAAATAATTGTGGTGGTTATTGTGGAGTACAAGATGGAACGCTTTATTAATGCTTCTAATTGACATTTGACAGCAGTTGGCAGCGCTGTCGGCCAAAACATTCCAATGCTGTACGTTGAGTTTGTGTTCAAAACTTCTCTTTCTTTCTCTGTCTCTTACCGAAATCGCGTCACGCGACAAGGCATCGTATGTACGTATTAAAAATGGCGCACTTTTCAACAGCCAAACCACGAAAAGAAGGACCTTTTAACGAACAATAATTGTCATCTCGGTTCGGCTACATGGAGGTGAAAACTATTTGTAACAAAAAAAAAAACACTCGGTGTAAAACGAACAACGTGAGACGAAAAATATGTCAGAGATGATGTACGCGAATACGAGGCAAAGTTGGAAATGTCAGCGTGTGGCGAAAATATAATTTACTGCCATGCATCCCAACGTGTGCACAGAGCAACAACGAAAGAGAGAGAGAGAGCGAATGGGCAGATATAATTAGAGCAAAAGAGAGAGAGGGAAAGGTGCAATTGATTAAGGCCGTCGTCCGGCCTGTGTATGTGGACTCGGTGGTGTACGTGTTTCTTGCTTGCGCCAGGGATTAGGGTTACAACAAACGAAGCAGAACAACAGGCGGTGTTGCTGTTGCGAGCTGCAACAGTATTATTACTGCGGGCTCCGGCTCGTTCCCGCCGCTTTCGCGCAAAACTATTAATTATGATAATCGATTTCCACCATGAAAACCGGCCACTGACGAACCGGACGCGCGGGTTCGTTTTTAGACCAAGCTTTCGACCAGTGCGCTCCGCTTTCTCGCAGGGACAGCGAGTCCTCCGGGTGCCTTGCATATCGAACTACCGATACGGTAAGTCTGTTGTTTGTGTCTGTGTGTACCTTAACTAAACTGATGACCTTTGAACTTGTGAGGTATGCGAGTCACGAGGACTAGCGCGGGGGTGCGGTAGATCGATTTTTAGGAGCCACCAACCACTGACTTGACGAGTGTCGTTCGTGGACACATTCTGCCTGTGCGTGGATGTCAATACATGGCCCCGTTTTATGACTCTGCTCATTAGTGCAGGCCCCCGTGGGCAATTCCGGCAGGACTATCTTGTGCTGGCTGCTCACCGACACATGCCGTACACTTGCAGCGGCAACCCGAGAACAAACCATCGCCCTGTAACGCTAAAGGCGTTAAGATAAAGCAGATCCCTGTCGGTTGTTCTTGGCCGAGCTCATCAATAAGCCCTCTGGTTTTTGGGTAATTTCGGGTACCGGGGCTCAAGGCTCAACGACTGAACGTCCTCGAGAGAGCCCGGTCGGTGAAGGTGTCCTGGCGCACACACACACCCAACCCCACACCACAATCGCGCAAAACGAACGACTGCTCGTCACGGATTTCTTGCCAAAAGCTTGCTTGCGAAGAAACTATTAAGAATCGAGATAATGAGCGTGGTCCGTTTGGCGCGCTGGGGACAACAGGGACTGCACACTGCGACACACTGCGAGGGACTCTGCAGATATAGACGGAGTATAGTGCCACACTGTCCTATCGTGCCCCATCGCTGCTTCATTGTGTGTGTGTGTGTGTTTGTATATGTAGTAGCCGGTCGTAGTTTATTTTATTTCGCCGCCTCTGTTATGCCCGTTACATTTTTTTTGCTCTCTCTCTCTCTCTCTCT
>KZ062931.1:1444-26588 GCA_002091835.1 Anopheles maculatus
ACGGAAGAAGAAGTAGCAAGATTTTTTAAATTAAAACTGAAACACGCTAAAAGTCGGATTAATTTGAAAGGTTTGAAGAAAACTAGTTGTCGTAATCCCGTTACAAACAACAACCTCAAAAATAGTCCATAATGTTGTTTCATGAATTAATATAGTGCCAAGCACTTTGTATAAAATAAAATAATGAAAATTTTTATGTTCAATTCAATTCAAAAATGTATTAATAAGTTTTTAAGGAAAGTTTTTCAGGATTACTCCAGCTGTGCAAGTCTAATATACCATGCCAACTCGTTTAAGTTCACTAACAATATATTTCCTATTCTCCTTAAGTTATTTAACCTAGTTTGATATTATTATGTACATATCATTTCGTCCAGTTAAATTTTAATATTGTTACTATACTGTTTATCGCCTATAATTACTTTTGTTATCATATTGAAGTAATTTAAATCTATAAGTGGTGTTTCAGCCCTGCGATGAATTGTTCGCATTGTTCGTTACGAAATTCTTCGTCTGTTCTTGGTTCCGCTGTTACATCTTCCTCTTTTGGTTGTTTTAATGAAACGCCCACGCATTTGCATTTCATGCATCCGTGCACACCGTTATAGTAATAGACCTCTATAAAATAAGATACTATTATAGCTTACATAAAATGATGAGTTTTATATTTTTACTTACGTTTGATAAACGCTCGTGCTGGTGAATCTGCCACGATTACTCTTACGGAGATTGAAATTTTCTTTTCATTAATGATGAGTCCGGTTTCCTGTAAGGTATTGAGCTCCGTCACTAATGGCCGCAGGGAAACCTCAATATCAGTTGGTTTAGATGTACCACAGAATATACCAACAACCATTATTGGAACATTAGGTATATCGTGTACTTGCATTAAAATAGGCCACATTTGTGTACCACTTCGGTTGTTTAACGGAATGCCGTCTACAGATAGGTTCAGTTCAAATGCCTCCACAGCTGGGATGATGTCACTGAAATGTATGAAATATTTGGTAGGTTGCTCATATTTCTATCAAAGGAAGGAATTAATTAGCATTAGCTTACCGATAGTAGTGTAACAAACAGGATTCAACACCCTGGTACCACATTCTTCCTCCATTTGGTACGGAAACTATTTGCTCGCCCACTCGTAGTGGGGCTCTTAACAAGGTCCTCATGTCTCGTGGAAGAGATTGAAAAGCACAAAGAGAAGACGCATTTCGGAGTAAGCTGTTGCCTGCACTACGAGAAATTTTGTTACGAATCACCCAAGTTCGCAAAGAATCTCGTAGTATGAACGTTTCAGGCTCAAAATCCAAAAACTCCTCGTTTAGTTCCTCCCCTTCTTCCTCGTTGATGATGGATTCATTACCGGAGCTCCGTTCTTCATTATCAAAGTAGTAGTACAGTTCTTCACTCTCACAGATTAACGGATCATCATTATTCACGAAAGTGCCTACAGTTCTAGAGAATAAAAAATCAACATTGATTGATCCAACACCTAAATACTCTAATATTCTTACTTCCGGAAGATCCTACGCAGTGACGGATGAAACGGTGGGCGGAGTAGGCGGCCGTCTAGGTTCCCGCCACTTTAGGGGGCCCTGGAATATGAAGTCCTTTGCAAGCCACCCACCCCCACGCCCCCCGCTCACGTCCTTTGGAGAAGCAAAAAACACCGTTTGTAACGGGCCTCCTGATTGCCAATGAACTGTTTGCAGGGGCCTCTGCCACCGCCTAGGGCCCCGAAGTGGTTTGATCCGCCACTGATCCTACGTCGCTACTGAATTGATCGGCGTTTTCGTTCGACGCCCATTCCCGCGTTCCAGTTGCGCCCGTCTCTTGTACAGCAAGCCAGTTTGCTTCAGTTTTTTTCGGAAACATCTTTCCAGCGGGTCCAACACGTACAGATACACACAATTTACCGAGTTTTACTGCACAAAATTGGCTCACGACAACGTTTTTAACGAATTTCGATACAGTTTACTCCTTCGAATAAATGTTGGCACTCAGCTCAGCACAGCCGCACAACCAATCACATCGAAATCACACAAGCATCTCACTATGGAAATCTGGTATTGCTCACTACAGTGAGGTCAATTTGCCGAATCAATATATGAACTCACAGTGGCGAGAGCGAAGGAGCTGAGAACATTTTAAAGCGAGCTTGCTTGCTCACCATACGAGAGGCAACGAATATCATCCTCTCACCATGGCGATGGTAAACAAATCGCCTTCTCACCATGCAGTCGGCTATCAATGACAGTGTCTCAGTATGGAAACCTGAGGCTGGCAGCCAGCTCGCCATACAAAACTGCTGTCAAAATGTCATTTGGGAAGTAATTGTTTACTTGTAGGGAGATTCAAATACACACGTTTCTTCCCTATTTGCTAACCACAGTGCACACAGCATAGCTTGCTTCTTTCGCTACGCGCCTGCTGGTATGCAATGTTTTGCCGCGTACGCACACAAGGCGTTACGATGAAGCGTTACAAACCCTTCGAGGGGCAGTATGTACAGGATACGTTACCTAGGCCATTATTATTACTCTGAGATTTTGTTTTACTGCCGTCTTTTGAAGTTATTTAGTATTAAATCACGCAGTTTAATAGTTTTAATAGACACAAAAAGGTGTGAGTGGTTGAACTATGCAAGGAGGATCTTGTAGGATGAAAAATTGTCTTAAAAAAGTTTATAAAATCGCTGTTAAGCACTAGAAAAATTGAAAACATAATAAATAAAAAAATAATGATCACTTAACATATTTTGAAACATGTTTATGCTCACATAATTTTTATTTTTTTTCGCACCTCCAAACTCGTTCAAGTAACGTAGCGAGAGTATTGAACATGTTGTCGAAACGGGTCGAATCGTATCGGTTCTTGACATTAGGATATGCCTCCCAACCAATGTGAATTGTATATTTTTATTTGTAAATTATTTGTAAGAAATATTGCCGGACCATGAGAATTTAAAAAAAAAACACACACACATTTTTCTGTTTGTTGTTTAAAAGAAGTCTTGAAAACGTCATGAAGGTGTGTCATTAGAATTGTCTGACCCTGATAGAGCTCGTCTAGGAAGCAGCGTATCAGGTGACGGCGACAGTTTCAAAGTTAAGTTATTGGAGTTCTTCTGTCTTGGTACGAACGTTATTTCGGATAACAACGCTTACTACGGGCTCCACAAACTCTTGCGATACATAAGACTTAAGCAACACACAAAATGCACCAAATATCGCACACTGATACGTCCGATGATCCTCAGTGAGCTCAAGTCGTGGACTACGCAGACAGAGTACTCCAATGCTATTGACTTAGTAGTGTGTGTGTGTGAGCAGGGCGTGTGGATAAGGCGACCTTTACCTATTTGAGTTTTTTGACGGCGGTGATGTTATCCTGACGGCTGTCAAACCCGAGAAGATGGTTGGAGCCCAAACCGCACCACGAAATACTCGACACAAGGATAACTCTATTAAACTGATGCATAAGGCGAATTATTTGATTTCCAGGACGAGAGTTGATTGGTGCGAGGAAAAAAGGGAGATACAACGGAATGCGCTTATAGCATCAAAATAATATTTCTACTCAGATTCGTAAGAGTCTTGAAATAACATGGAGCTTAGAGACAAGCCTTGGTGGCACCAAGAAACGACAGAAAATTAACCGAGATGATAAAAAACGGTGGTGCAACACCCGAACAAGATATTCATGAAATTATTACTTGTATCATCTGCCCCATATACAAGAAGGGAGATAGACTAGAGTGCAGCAACTACAGGGGTATTACGGTGTTGAATACCGTCTACAAGATTCTCTCCCTAGTTATACAAGACAGACTTGTCCCATTCGTTGAAGAGATAGTTGGAAACTATCAAAGAGGATTCCGAAACGGAAAATCAACCACTGACCAGATATTCACTATGCGGCAAATCTTGGAGAAGATGGCGGAGCAGTAGCTACACTCCTAAACTATACGACGCAACAATGAGCTCATTTCTAATCCCGACCAAGCTTACCAGGCTTGTAAGAATGACAATGACCAACATCACATGCCAGATAGATGAAGGTGGACGGAAAACTCTTAGGGCTTTTTGTTACCACCAGGGTTGATCCCGGACATCATGTCCTGGGTTAGTCGTAGGCATGGAGAGATTGTTTTTCATCTTACCCCCCACTGTCCTCGGTTTGTTAGTCGATGGCAGCGAAAATGTGTGCCAGCGGCACTACATGGGAAGCAGTCCGGACTGCCGCACGGAAGATCTTCAGAACCTTCCAAAGGAGGTGAAATGAGGAAAGTCCACCAACGACAAGACGTCCCTGCATGGAGTACTGCGCACATCAGCGCATCGGCAGGGTTCGGATCAGGTCGAGGAGTGGACTAGTGGAGTCCGATCGGCTGTCTGGTTCGCTTCACGGACCAGGTGTCACGATGAATCCCACATAACCCATCTCGGAGGACATTGTTTGCCGTTGAAGAGTGGATCATCACTTAGTGTCCCAAAATACTTACCAAAACGAATGTCACTAACGTCACTCAACGTAAAGTAGTTTCTTTCTTTAGTGGATATGTTTCCAGTTTCGCCGTCAGTAGTACAGTACGCTGGGGGCCGCCGGGTTTAGTTTTGTATTTTTTTTTCAATACTATTTCTCTGTTTTATTTGACAAATCTTTCAGGTTCTTAATTTTCGTTTATTCATTCAGAAACTATAGTCCATTCGGTATATGATGGTTCTTTGTCGCAGTTGGTACCGGCTCATAACTACTGCACACACACACACACCCCTTCTCTCCTTCATCGTCTTTGCCTCTATCTCTCGCCTACCTCGCACCCCCTCCCCTGATAAGCCTGATGGGTGCTGATGCTGTATCCGTGTGCCTGTGTATCCGTCCGGCTGAACTTCCCGCTCGAATAGACTACACGTCACACGTACAGACCCCGCGCTCATGTTTGACTAGTTCCAGGGTGCACCTTCTGCATTTAAATCAAGCAACATCCTTCCGCTCCTTTGCTGCTGCGCCCTAACCTCCTCCTCTTCTATCCATCCCAACGATTCCTTTTCAGCGGCTGCGGCTTTACCGTTCAACTGGATTTCCTTACAATTTACTTGTTAGTAATTTAAACTCTGCATTCTACTTAATCGGCATACTTCTTGATCGGCTGCATTGCTCTCCAAATGGGTTTTGTTTTTTTTGTTTTGTTTTGTTTTGTTTATTCCTCGTGTGCTCTTCTCCCTCTCTCTCTCCTTCTTTCTATCTCTTTACCGCATTTCTTATTTCTTCTCATTGTTTTGTTTTCACTTTTTACGCAACAATCCTTTGTTTTGGTTTGGTTTGCACTGTTCGTTATTCTCCCCCCTCATGGTTGTTTCTTCCACCTTCGTTTCGTATGTGTGCGTGCGTGTGTTTCTTGCTTTGTTTGTATTCTTTTTTAAACGAGCTTATTTTCTTTCTTTTTTTAACTTGTGTTACTTACTTTCGTACAAGAGCTTTTGCTGCAAATTTAGCTAATCATAGTTTGTTTTTTTTATCATGTTTTGTTCGTTTTTTGTTACATTTTAGTGTGTGTTTCTTTTTTTACTTACTGCTGCTGCTGCTGCTGCTGGCTTTTTTTGTTTACTTATGGTTGTTCTTCGGCAATGCTGTGAAATCTGTGTCTGTGTGGTAGAGAGAGAGAGAGAGAGAGCGCGGCAAGAGGATTACGGCAGCGGAGGCGATGGCAGCGATGGCAGCGACGGTGGCAAATCTCTACCCCCATTTTTGTATGTATTAAGCCTAGTTCTGTGCGCAACGAACGAATAAACCGATCGTTATCCGTGTACTGCGCCGTGGTGCAGCAGCAGCAGCTAAAGGGGTTTGGTACGTGTATGTGTTGTGTGTGTGTGTGATGGCAATAGGTTAGTGAAGTGTGTATGTGTGTGTGTGTTGTTTGCTTCATTCTTGTGTATTATTTATGCAGTGGATCTCTGTGCCGGTATGTATTAAGGGGGTTTATTAATTGTATTTCTGCTTGCTTTTTTATTTAGTATTCGGCAAAACTAGTCGGCGTAAAGAGGCATTTTTTGCTAGTTTGCAGTAACGAAATAGACTCATCTTCGATCGCCATCTTTATCTTCAAAATGGATTTCCTTTCCCCTGCCCCTGCCTTCTTTTGTTTGTTTGTTTACATAATAATTGCTTACGACATAGCCGCTTCTTCCTTTCTTCAACTACCCGGGTTCCACTGATTTAGGGACACCTCTGATTAAGAGACTAAGCAGCAGGAGAGCGATTCCACGCGCGTGTGTGTGTGTAGGTGTAAATGTGTGTGTGTGTGTGTAGTTTTTTCTTTTCTTTATATTATTTATTTACTTAATTACTTGTGTGTGTGTTTTCTTTTTTTTTTATTAATCTGGGCGTGGGCTTTGTTTGGTACTTTATTTTGTTTGTTTAGTCCAAACCATTTAATCGTTCGTATCTCGCCCGATCGAGGGACACGAAACACTCAATGTTTTATAGTGGTAGCGGATGTTTCTCTTCTTTTATTTTGTTTTTTTTTTTGCTACGCTAGTACATGTCTTCCCCACTCCCCCAATGTATCCTCCCGGGTGGGGGGCTATAATCTCGTCACCGTTTAAGTGGTATCGCATTATTAATCTTTATTATATAATTATTCATTTTTCATTTACAACAATCGGGCAGTTTTATGTGACGCGCTGCTTGTATCGGTCGGTGTTGTACGTGTGTGTGTGTGTGATTGTATGTGTGTTTTTTTATTTAAATCTGATTCTCTATTACTTTCTTCACGGATCGCATTCGCTGGTGGCGCTATTTTTGCATGTTCTTTTGTCAACTCTATCATAGTCCTGCGATATTTAACGTTTATTAGTTCCCTCCCCCTCACACACCACACCATAATTATCGTTTGCGCTTTATTTGATTACATGTTTTCTCGTGTTTTTTGTTTTGTTCGTCCGAGCGATCGTTTCGTTTGTCTGCTTTTACTCTTATTATAGCTGCTTTTACTGCACAAAATTCAAACACTAACAAGACTTAGGCTGTTTTACTTTAATTATTCCTTCTTTTTTTCCCTTTTCTTCTATTTTGTGCAGTAAGAGGCATTGCGTGAAGATGGTGACGTTGTTGTTGTTGTTGTTGCGATTGTTGTTGTTTACTACTATAACTTACATTGTTTGTTGTCCTCTTCGCTCCTTCCTTTCCTTCACTCCTTTACAATCGTTGGCGTGTTCATTCGCTGTTTCAAGCTGTTAACTGTCCGCATTTTGCCAGCCCCTATGCACTCACAAAAAGGCAATATATGTGGGTGTGTGTGTTTGTGTGATCCAAAACACGCCAACGATTGTAAAGGAGTGAAGGAAAGGAAGGAGCGAAGAGGACAACAAACAATGTAAGTTATAGTAGTAAACAACAACAATCGCAACAACAACAACAACAACGTCACCATCTTCACGCAATGCCTCTTACTGCACAAAATAGAAGAAAAGGGGAAAAAATCGTAAACAATATTGTCACAAAAAAGAGTGCAAATGACTGTGAAACACGTGAGACTGCGACAAAATAAAAGCAAAAACCAAAAAAATGAAGAAAAAAGATTGAACAAAAACAGATCCGCGTTGTTTTTTTGTTTATTTAATTCTCTACTTTTAACTGTTTTCTCTCAGCTTTCTGCACAGCATTGTGTGTGTGTGTGTGTGTTTATGTGTGTGTGATTTATTCCATTCGTTTCTTCTACTTTCCTGCCACTTGTGAACATAACAAATGTTGTTTCTTTCTATGTTTTCTTGTTCCTATTTGTAGCTTTCTACTATGCTCTTCTGCTCTGACTGGTAATTTTGCTTCTATCGTTTGTTACCTTTCCTTCCAAAGTACTAATTCGTTTTCTTAATGTATGTGTGTTTTGTATTTGTGATTTACCGTTTAGTGTGTATGTGTTTTTCTCTCTCTCTCTATCTGTTCAAAGATTTAATATTTTCATCGAAACTGGGTGACTCTTATGTGGCGTTTCGCAACATACAACATTTTTATATTAGCGCCTGCTGTACGTGTTGTGGTTTGTATTGGCGTGATTTGCTTTTTTGTTCCGCGGGTGGGTATTTTCCTCTGTACCGGTAATAATATAGTTACAGCATCGTCGTCTATGTATGCGAATGTAAGAATTGCACGTACTCGCTTCACTGTCACATCGAGAGCGGGTCTTGAGTGTACACTTTGCACCATCGTGGTAACGGGCAAGCGCTTAAACATAGCTCCATTTCGACAGCCCTTGGTTTCTTTAAATATTTCATTCTCCACCCACACATACATACATACACACACACACACACACGCACGCAAGCATCCTCGCTCCCGAGGTTTACTCTTTCCTTGTGTTTTGTTGTTTTTTTCTCTCTGTTTTACTCTAGTACTATGGGTTTCTTTTTAAATTATGTGTTCCGAGCGTATTATTTACTTTATTCTCCATTTTCTTCTTCCTCAGTAACTAACAACGAATTGATTTTAATCTTTTGCATCGAGTGTTCATTTTTGTTTATCTTTTACGCACGTATATGTGCATAAATGTGTATGTGTGTGTGTGTTTATGTGTATGTGCATGTGTGAGATTTTTTTTTGCATGTCCTATATGAGAGTGTCTTTGTATTCTGGGGATGATGATGGGCTGCCATCTGAATATCAAGTTATTCGTAGAGAACAGAGAACAATGAACGGTGGCGAAAATTCGGAAAAATTATCACCAAAAAGTTTCCAGGACGAACCTCCTTGAACCTCCTCATCGGGGTGGTGAATCTCCCCCGATCGGATGAAACGACAAATTCTCCGGCGAATGTGCTAATATTGGGGCAGGGATACTGCAATTGCGCTGCGTATGCTTGTAACGAAGCCATACACCGTACATCTATGAGATACACATTAACCATCCTAACGCGTTGCGGTGAGTGTGGCAGACCGTAAGCAAGTAGGGTGGTCCCGACCCTACCAGTTAGCGAAATACAGCCGAGAATTTTCAATGATTTTGTAGGCAACGCAACGCTCTGCTGTGCGGGGTCGCGCAAGAGGAGATATAAAATGATGGCATTTCTATGGCGTTTCTTTGTGGACCATGATACGATGGTGCTGGCAGCAAATAGTTCCCCTTAAACGTACCCACAGACGCACACCCACACCATAATCGGACAGCAGGCAAACGAACGAAACGAACGAAAACACATAATGCAGCGTTTAAAAAACAATCGTTAAAAACCAATCTCCTAACCACACACAAACACACGGCCACACATGTTCTTCTTATATCATAGTCTAACAATTTGCACTATAGCTCTCGCGCTATACAACGTCGGCGGAAAAGCGTTGGGAATTAATAATAATAATAATAGTGATATAAAAAAAACAAACGATCAGAAAACAGTACAAAACAATCCCCCACAGCGTGGCGTCGGGGAAAATTGGTTAAACCGTACTACAGGGGGCCCCCCAATACACGAAGATGGACAAGCTGAACGGTAAAGCTGGTAGCCACCAAACGAATCTATAAAGAAAGAAAGAGCATAGATAAGTGGCATTAGTCACTCCGAGCCACATAGACAGATCGATCGAAATACAGTATGCGAGCCCCTGTCGGCGACTTACTTCAGTGGGAACATGCGCAGACCCTTGTCCATGCCCGGCGTGTAGGACAGGATGGCAGCAAGTATCGTTTCGAACACGAGACCAAAGTTGAGGGCCCAGTTTCTCATGCCCTGGTGGAAAATCGAGTTACGTCGAGTCTTACAGATGATCAAATCGGCCCATTGGACCACAACGATCGACACGAAGAACGCGGTGTGACAGGTAAACTCGAGGGTCTTGCGATCGCGGTAGGTCTGCAAACACGGGCACGGAAAGGAACAAACGGTAAGTTTCATTAGTGGATCAGTGCTATTACAACATTTATTCGACGTAGCGTGTGATCAAGCGCTTACCCATTCTTGGCCGTACGAATCAGTGAGATCGTTAATGGCTTTCGAGTCCCAGCTCTTGCGGAGACCAAACAGCTTCAGCGGCAAGAATCCGTTCTCAGCCATGATGACGAAGTACACGAAGAAACCGGCAGCTGCCTGAATCATACCGATCTGACCGTAAGCCATCGAGATAAGTCTGCACGTGTGCGCGTTTGCGAGGAAAAATAAAATTAAGGGTTGGTTGGGAGGGAAAGAAGAAAATCATCATTAAAACAGTGTTTCATACGATCATATTTCGATCAGTTAGTAATTATTTTACGGATGAGTATTGTTTTTTTTATTACAAAGCTAATGTTAGTGATCAGATATTAGAAAACGTTTACATTCTAATACTGATTGTTTGGTTATGAGATCGTTTTGCTTTCTACGTGTGCTCTACCAATCAAAGAGCAGTGGAATGTAAACGAGACGCATGTTTTGTTCCGAAACCCTCAATTAGTAAAAGCGTTACAATAGAGCAAACGGTAAGATACGAGTTACGAAAGCTGGCTTATAATAATAAACTTAAGCGGATAGCACCATTACTTAACGTTACAATACCAGTTATTCACTAAAAATAAAGCGTGCAAGAGCAGTAAAATAAAAAAGCGGATTAAATTACACTACAATATATCTACAAGCGTTTTTTTTTACAGGATCGTGAAAGCTTCGTAAGGCCATTTACAAGCACACTCTTGATGCTTTATCTCGAGTGTTTCAGAGCAGTAAATGATCTGACGGCGATAGTATAGTAATAAAAAGGTAGAAAGCACACAATTACTATATCCATGCAATATTTTTACAGGAAATAAATTACAAACAGTGGATGACATTAACGTCGAATTAAGCAAAGGCAATTCGAAAGGTTTGCCCCTTCTTGACAAAGCAACGAATAGTATAGAAGCGTATTAAAAGATTAAGAGAGAAGATAGAATTGAAAAGTTTCTTCCAAAGAAGCTTACAAGAGCAAAAGTGAAAGATTCAGTAAATAGTAAGGACAGTGAGAAAGTGGAAGAGTGACAGAGAGATAGGGAGATATAAATAGTAATTATATGCAAGGTAAAGAGAGTAAAGGAAACAGAAACACACTTTTCTCATACGAAATACTCACTTTTTTATCTGGACACATTTAGAGTTTGAAATATTGGATGAGAAAGGAGTAGCGCATGGGGATGATGTTGAGGGTATTGGTTAATGGAAGGGTGGATTTCCGGTCAAGAAGAACAACAATTTAAGGAGCGAACGAAGATTATGTTTCGTGGTGTGGGCGCGAATATGTGAAAAAAATGTTCGTTGTAGGACGCAATTTTCTGTAGTACGTAGTAAAACTATCAAAAAGAGGGCAACTATTCTATGCTATTGATTAAAACATAATCACTCTTGAGCAAGAAAAAAAAATCTTCAGTGAGCTTTAAACTATAAAACCAGATATATAATGCAAAACAATAATATGCGCGTTTTACTCCAATGGAAACAGGTTTGAGAACCACCACTTCGGGAGGATTGATGGAGTAAACATTTTAACATGGGCTAATTTATTGTTCAACAACAAAAATACTATGGAATGCTACTGCCTGGAAGCATTCAGGATGGATCAGTTTAAGAGAGGAACACAGCTGCTTTGTCTAACATAAATACATTAACTCACATACACGCACATACATTCACACATATACACAGCAATAGTTTAACATAGTTATGGGGGTGGGGGAGGTGACTGGGGCAGACTAAGTCGTATCAGATAGCAAACGGTCATATTGCAACATTACATCTAAAGCGAAGGAAACAACATAAACAACACACATAGAAAACACTGCACAGGATATGTGTTTCACTAATTGATATTAACATGTTTAGGGTACAATTTTGTTTTAGCAGGATATCACATTCAGTGGGTTGCTTCTTGGAATGGAAAATCAAATGCACTGTTGCGTGTATCTGCTTCTTTTTTTAAGCCAGATCAGGCCGTAGTTGATTGATAATTTGAGCCTTTGAATGTCAATTTGATTTCCATTTCTATAGGGTATTACGTGTGATTAACTAGATTGTGATGCCTAAGGCATGTCTGAACGGGGAGGTTTTGTGTTTGTGTGAACTTTTGTAAATTAAAAACAAAAACTCTCTTTGCAAACGATTGCTATTGTACTCATTCCAAACATATTGTTAGAGAAAACAATAAAACAAAACGCATTGACGCGATTCTACCGTACTCAGCTAACACAACAACATCTAGAGTGTGAATGTGAACGAATGTGATCTCTAAATCAAAAATCAAATCTTCATCAACCGAAAGACCGTTCGTATTGAACAGAAGGAAAAATAAATAACGTAACAAGAGAAGAGTATACATTGTACAAAATTTGAAATAAAACATAAAAATAATCGATCATAGCTAGATCAAAAAGAGAGCAAAATAAAAAGGGCACGTTCTGGACAATGCCGACAGTGTTTTAGAAGTGAAAACGTAATATCGAGATAGTACAACATCAGGACAGTTTTGCTAATAGGCTCGTTCTAATCGTTCACACTATGACATTCTAGGACTGCAAGGCCAACACTAGTGATGGATAGACAGAAAGGAGATAGAGAGGAACCACCAATCGTTAGATTGGTGTTGTAGATAGAAAGAGGGTGGGAACAGTAAACCATTCCAACCGTGCTGCACACACAGTTGGATGGGAAAGAAGGAGAACGATTGTAAGGATTATCCAATGCAATAGAAGTTCCCCCTGTCGATGAAAGAACGCATTTACCAGGGAGAGGATAATTTTCAACAAGTTACGATGGATCTATTAACATGTCGAAAGATAGGGAATTCTGTGTATTATGCTTATTCACGTTGATTAATTACATCGAAACTTAATTGGCACACATTAAAGACAAATTAAAATTTGCACTGAGAGGAATAGAGCCCGAGGCATACCGGAAACAAACGGAAATGATTGAATGTTTCCCCATCAAAAACTTCAACATACGCGGAAAGATACAACAGAACTGTTACAACACTTTTGAATGGTAAGTGTCCAAGGGGGATTGTTTAATTTAGCAAAACAAAGTTGTACACATGAAAAACAAACATTCATGTACGAAAGTTAGTCGCAAGAAACAAAACAAAAACATCAATAAAAACATACATACAAACGAGTCAACAAAAAATGAAGAACAAACACGTGACCATTTCAGGTCAGTCGAAGCAGCAGCAGCAGCAACATACTACCACCAACAGTACCACACAAACTCGCCGTACAATTCAAATGCGCAAACACGAGCATCCGAAATGCACGCGTGAACGTAAAACATATAAAGGGACACGTAAAACAAACGGGAAAACATGTAAAAACACAAAACGTAACAGAAAATGTAACGCGTGTACATAATCATACAATTGATATATATATATATTGTGTGGTATGTGAATCAACGGTAACGCAAAACGATGATGAGTTCAATTTGGTGGAACGTTTATACAAGAACGTGGCAACGTATCCTGACCTGCGGTTGACCAAGTTGTCACGATAAGGATCTCTCGGTCGACGCTTCATAATGTCACTCTCCGGTGCTTCATAGGCGAGCGAAATGGCCGGTACCTGCGGAACGGAGTTGCGCACGTGTTGGTGGGCATTGGCGGGAATGCACCGCACGGTTCGCATGCACACAAACACACGCACACACGTACAAACACGCGCACACACACACATAGGGGGGAAAATGAAGTGGTTGAAAATTTTACATGTAAGTAATTAGTATGCGTAAACTAAACGTAACACGATAATGTAGTAGTTGAGAAAAAAGGTTATTATGCTGCATCTGCAGTTTGTGGCAGGCTATTAGTTTAATGTTTTGTCTTTCATCAATACGCCACAGTTTGATCAGATGCCATCGCTAGACGGCCGACGCGATAGGCATGTAGCATTGGAGCGGATCGAGAACACAACAGAGATTTCGGAGTGCGATTAGCGTTAATCTGTGTCGCAGCTACACACCACATCTGACTCACTAGGCAATTTCATTAAAACTAAATGTTTCCATTGTATAATCCGATAGAGCAGCTAGCTAATAGAACGTTTGAACCATGTAAAATATGAACGGGGGGAAAACACATATTTACTACATAATCAATCATGATGAAGAGATAGTAAAGCAAACACTATTTGCAATATATAGAGAGTGAGAGAGAGAGATACATAGGGCGAAGTATATTTTATCGGAGATGTATAAGAACGAGCGTTCGTATCGAGAACGCGGAATAGATCTTGCAGTAGCAGTGTCTCATCTATTCTAGCATTCTTTACTTGCATAGATTGCAGTTGTATCAAAGAAAATCGTGTGTCCAACTAGCATAAATTGAGCAGAAGTTTTAAGAGAGATAGCGAGAGTAAGAAAATGGGTATTAGAGATTGTTTGTGAAGGTAGAGAGATCGTAATCTATTCTAGCGCACTCCAGGAGGGGATGCAGTTTATCTAGATAACACAAAACTAAACTCGAACCAGAACAGAAAACCAGGTGTTTCGCTAATGTTTCGTTCCAACTATATATCAACGGGAGATGTTACGAAAGTGTGTATCACGAAACACGTGGTGCTAAGAAGATCCAAAACGAAAGTTCACTGATATGAAAAACAAAAAGTAGTAACGCACGATTCACGGTGCACGATTGCTGTCGTAGGAATATAAAAAACAAACGAACACACACACAATCAATAAAAATGTGTGAAGATATTTTGTTGTACTAAGTATTTCGGTGTGAGTGTTTGTTGGTGGGCCAGACATTCCTTGGCGATTATTGTTCAGTGTTTGAGTTGAGTATGTATGAGATTGTTCCTTATAGCGGAAAGCGAAACAGGTAACGAGGAGAGAGAGAGAGAGAGGATCAAGATAAAGGACGTCCGTATGAACGAATGATGAAGATGGTTTCGAATGGACAAAAGGAAACTATCCCTGCAGGACATCATCATATACGCAAATGTAAAAGAGGGAGAAAATGTAACTGTTTACAAGCACATGAAGTTTGAATTATTATGGTTGTGCGAAGGATGGATAACGTAACGAATAACGAGATAAGATGAAGTTCTGTTGACGCACGTGACCAGGTTGATACATGTTTTGGCTTTGCCTTGATTGATTGGGAAGGACAAGGGAAGAGTAGGATTTGAACTTACCTTGTGGGTGGTTGTGGTTTTATGGTTTACTTTTCTAGACTAATTAAATCGCGTGGCGATTTCTCTTTTTTAATTTACTTCAATATAAAAGCGAATAAATAGTAGAAATGGTGTCCAAGGAGAAAACAAATCGAAAAATAGATTGAATAGCAATATTGTTCAAAAGAAACGTCGGGAAATAGGAGTGAAGAGAATGAGAAAGAGAGAGAGAGAGCGAGAGATAAACAGAGAGCTAGCAAAGATACACGTATCAGAAGAATAGAAAAAATATTATCAAAAACTGTCAAAAACCAAACGGGGCTAGCCAATTTCTAGGTCAAACAATATAAAACCATATACCCAACACCCGAGTTAAACACAAACTAAACAAAACGTACGAGAAGGATAATAGCATGAAAGATTATTACAAAAACAACACGCGCACACGAAAACAACAGACACGCACACATAATATTAGACAGACAGAGAGAGAGAGTGAACTAGAGAAAATGTCAAAACTAGCAAATGGCGGCTCCTGGTCGCCCGCAAAGTGGTTTAGTGGTTCACAGATTAGAACAATCAGTACACACAAAAAACACAAAAAAGAGAGATCACGATAAAAGAGTATAACAGACACACGGTAGGATACATTTTAAGGAACCAAAAAAAAAGAAAATACATCTCTGACAAGCGTAATCGCATATATCTCTGTGTGCATCCTTCTTTTCCTTCACGAGCGGGCCGCCAGGAATAGTGTTCTGCCAGAGAAAGAACGTGCACGCTTGACAGTGTGTAGTTGGTGTGGTGGGGTTTCTTTTCCTTTTTGTTTTGTTTAAATCGTTTTTTTTTGTTGTTGCTTAGCTTGATTTGTGATACCATGGGCAATGGATTACCTTTCGTTGACCAATTTATCAGTGAACGGGTTACGGGGCTGGCGTTTCATGATATCGGATTCGGCTTCCTCGTAGGCAAGTGAGATAGCGGGAACCTGCGTACATCACACACACAGTGGACATACGAACATAGGATAGTACACGCACAAATGCACACAAACACACACAAACATAGCGCAAGGACGTTGTAGTGTGTGATAAGGGTGGATCAGTGCACGTAAATTGATGAGCGGGCGAGTCATTCGACAGGATGTGAGATGCGTAGATCGTGTTTTGTATGAACAGATTCCAGCCAATGATGACACATGAGATGGTGGTGTTTTCGTTGGAAAAACACACACCCGGTAACACAAAATGTCCACATGAAGTTTGTGAATGGATAGTTTTTGTTGTTGAAGTTGTTGTTTTTAGCACGGTTCACACACATACAGGAACGATAGGGCGGAAATGCGGGCGCCCCCAATCGTTAGCAGGATACGATGATGCGATGATGCAGGCATTAGGTAATACAGAAACACATCATCGAAAGGCATTCGATGGAAGGCGGAAATTGGTTTGAGTTGTTTTGTAAGAAACGCGTTTGTCGACACACAACGGATCGAGACGATATTGCAGGGTAGTAGTGTGTTACACACATTACATTTGCACGATTAGTTATGATTGATAAGAAAAGAAGAAGAAAAAGATTGATTGATTACTAAGCGGGTTACATAATAGAAAGATGTTAACATGTTTATAAATTTTGGCGGCATAGAACTAGAACGGCAGGAAGACATCAAAGTAAAAATCGGTTGTGGGGCATTTTCTTTTCTTCAGTCGACGAGCAACACAAGACGTTCACAAAAGCATTGACACCTTTCGTAAATAAAAACCGTGTGGACAGGTTTCTCGTCACTGGAACACTAATGGTTATGGACGTTAACTGCTTCCATTACTTTTAGGAGAAGCGGAGGTCCATCGGGAGGGCAAAGAACTTCAGAATATGATGCATGAGCGTGAAAAAATCTCTTAACAAGGACACTTCGATACGAAAACATGTGCAAAGGGAGAAAAATTGACTTGATGGTAATGGCACAGTATAGTAGAGCCGAATGATTGTGTGAGCAAATGCGCGAATGATAGCTGACTGTATTGAATGAATAGGTTTGGGTAGGACTATTCGAAGGACAGTTGCAGGATAGAATAGAGTGCTAGTCTGTCATGATGTTGTTCGTGTGTGGTAGTAATAGTGAGTGGGTTTTTAGTTTGTTTTGTTTTGTACACCGAATGCATGTTGGGTTTGCATCCGCACTGGAGATTAAACTGTTGCAAGATATATCTTCTTAGCTTAGCATAAGTTTAGGGCCATCAATCATATCTTAACCATCTTATAGACTAGATGTTAATGAAATGCTTCCATATTTTAAGCATCATTCACACCACACTGGGCTGCCGCCAGCGTAAAAGATTTAGTTCCCAATAGGTATATGAAGAGTTTATGCAAATCTTAATTAAACCGCCTTTTTCTTCTGGGGCGAGTGCATAGCTTCGTTAGTTGGAAGTTTAAAGGTGCATTCTTTTTTACGTTAGAAGCATCGTTGTTTTTGTTTGGTTGGGTTTCTAATGTTATTTGGCAGCGGTTCATTCCAAGGTAAGGTTTGTTACAGTTTAGTATGGGCAGTTTATAAAATAAACCCATAGTAAAAAAAAAGTAAAGAAAAATATAATTAAGAACCTCTCATTGACAAGTTTATCGTTGAAGGGGTCACGCGGTGGTCGTTTCATGATATCGGACTCTGCATGTTCGTAGGCTAGCGAAATGGCAGGTACCTAGAGAGGGGAGACGGTTGTTTGGATTTACAGAGGTGTGTATGAATGGAGAAAAAAAGATGAAGTTATAATATATTATCTCTAGTACCGAATCCCTTTTTTTGCTGCTTATCACATTTTTTTCATATTATCATGTGTGGAATATCGTCATTCTACTACACGAAAGAAAATTGGTTTCGCCATATGTAGTCTCCCCTTCACAAAATTCCACTAAACATCGACGTGTTTGACTATTTGCAAAAACTAACAATTGTTTCTACATATGTAGGCAAACATACCTGCTTTTTTTTTGTTTGTTAATTGGAAAACAGTTTGCTAGCCTGTACCAGTAGCTATTATCTATCCATGTAGATATAATAATTTCAAAAGCATATCAAGAGATCGTCTAGCATCTGGCTTGCATCATTGTTTACTACTTGGCATGTGACAGTCTAGCTGTAGAATGCAATATAACTTTACAAATATTCAAGATAATTAAGTTTTATAATAAGAGGTAAAAGATGAAATTGAAACGATAAAAAGAGCAATAATAATCATACTGATAGCGATAGAGTTAAATATGCAATATAAACATTTGTAAAAGTAGAAAAGGAGAAAGAGACTTAGAGAGATATATATATATAGATATAGATAGGCGTAGAGTGTGATATAGAAAGTAAGAAGAGTGTGATAAAGAAGGATAACAGATACACCTCAGCGTTAAAGATCATCGGTGTAAGTAGACGTAATAAGTATGAAAGAAATATGTAAATTTGCTCAACTAGCTTCGTGACAGCTAGCTAGCTTGTAGTCTAGATAATTATCTACGTAAATAAAAAAATAATACTGTTCCAAAGGATACAGAAACAAAATAGCAGGATAAAGAGAGACTGTAGTAAAAAGATGATTTAAAGTATAATTACGCAACCAATCTTGGTTACCTCTCGTTCACCAGCTTGTCTTGGTATGGATTACGAGGCCGTCGTTTCATAATATCGGATTCGGACTCTTCGTAGGCCAGCGATATGGCCGGCACCTAGCAAAACAGTATGCACGTCGGATTCAAGAATTGGGGAGACATGATGGTTTGGTATGGGAAAACCCATAGCAGTTTTTTTCCCGACGAGGGAAACATTATGCGAAAATATAAAAATACACAAAAAAAGAAAGAATTGTTAAACATATCTCTCAATATAGATTTCACAGTACGAACCGCTGAGCAATATCCTCAACAGTTTCGTTACCCTCCGAGATGATACCGACCGACTTGGCGATAGCCTTGGCAGTGATCGGGTGATCACCGGTGACCATGATGACCTTAATACCGGCCGAACGACACTTGGCAACGGCATCCGGGACAGCAGCACGAGGCGGATCAATCATGGACATCAGTCCAACAAAGCGCAGATTTTCAACCTGGAAGTTTACTTCGTCCGAGTTGAACTTGAAACCGACCGGGTACTTGTCCGATGGCAGCAGGAAATCACAGAAACCGAGCACACGCTCACCGAGACCACCCAGCTCCAGGTAGGCATTGTTAAACGCTTCCTTCATCTCTTCGTCCATCAGTTTTTCCTTGCCGTTGATGAAAATGGTCGAGCAACGTTCCAAAATACGCTCCGGGGCACCCTTCATGACCAACAGATAGCGCGGATCGCTGGGATCCTCTGTCTCGTGAATCGACACCTGATACTTGTTGGTGGAGTTGAATGGAATTTCGCACACCTTCTTGTTGCGCTTGCGGATGTTCATTACGTCTCCGAGGGCCAACTCCATACACTTCAGCAGAGCAGCTTCCGAGGCGTCACCGCTCACTTCCTTCTTCAGGATTGGAACACCATCTTGACCTCCCTTGAATTCGGCACGGTTGCACAGTGTAGCGATGCGAGACAGGGCCTTGAAGCCGGGGCTAGTGCGATCGTACTGCACACCGCTCTGATCCTCCGTGGTATCGGCTTCAATGATCTGATTGTCGAACCACATATGCGCGACAGTCATTCGGTTCTGGGTCAGTGTACCAGTCTTATCCGAGCAGATGGTGGAGGTTGAGCCGAGCGTCTCTACGGCTTCCAGATTCTTTACCAGACAGTTCTTCGAAGCCATACGTTTGGCAGTAAGCGTCAGACACACAGTTACGGTAGCGAGCAGACCCTCCGGTACGTTGGCGACAATGATACCGATCAGGAAGATGACAGCGTCCAGCCAGTGATAACCAAGGATGAAAGCGATGACGAAGAACGTCACACCGAGGAACACAGCGACACCCGTGATCAGGTGAATGAAATGGTGGATTTCCTTAGCGATCGGAGTCTCACCAGTGTCCAGACCGGAGGCCAAACCTGCAATACGTCCCATCACGGTATGATCACCACAGCTGATGACAACACCCTTAGCAGTTCCTTCAACAGCGTTGGTGGAGAAGAAGGCCAAGTTCTTGGTTTCCAGCGGGTTTTCATGAGTAAAATCGGGTCCACGGGACTGCGGCTCGGATTCACCAGTAAGCGAAGAGTTGTCCACCTGAATGTGATAAAATATGATATACGTTAGAGTTTTGTGTGTAACGAATTCTAAAAGTGGCTCAATCTCAGGCAAAATCACAAACTGATTTTCAAATTACCGTGCTTCTGTTACATTCATTTGATAATTAGTTACAGATTTAGAATTCTCGTTTATGCATAACATATGATTTAATAACAATAGTTTGCATCGGCGGCCCGGTGGTGATGCGACAGCGGCGCCGGTCTTCACACGGCAGGACCGGGGTTCAAGTCTCATCTGGGCCGTTCCCCCATAGTGAGGATTGACTAACCAACTATGCGGTATCAATTAGTCTAGTAAGCCAGAAATGGCAGGCATGACCTTAAGAGGTCGTTAGGCCAAGAAAGAAGAAGAAGAAGTTTGCATCGATTCTGTGCTGCAGCCTAATTTTGCTAAAAATGCATTTCTTGCTATCCCCTTCAAATAAAAAAGCAATATTTCTCGTTGTGAATGCTACCAGAATTGATAAGGGTGCAAATAAACCATTCAGCACATATTTTATGCTTTTGCAATAGCCAACATCCCTCTTCACCCTTACGTATTAAACAGCTGGATCCTGCTTCAATAAAAACCAGCACATCCTACGGTCGGGGCGCATTGAGTATGTCCGTCCGTTGCACAATCAACTCATTTCTATTTGGTTCTTTACATTCATTCAACAGATCGGATTGGCCGGGCTCCTATGTGCGATACATCAAACAGTCAGAATGGAATAGATCGGGGGGCCAGACCGAGTGTGACGAAAGCGCGGTGAAACCAATCAAAACGAATCATCATAAAACCCGACAATCGGGGTTTTTTGCTGCCACTGCAACACAATGACCCCCCCAACCGGTAAACACGCACGACGCAACCGACCGAACAGTGTCCGCTTCTTCCTTCCTCTGTGTGAGTGTTGTTTGCCCGAGAGAGCATCGCTTCAATTATTTTGTGTTCCACATAGTTTCCTAGCATGATTGGAACGTTTTGCGAATGCCGCAATTGAACAACTAACCCTACCGCTTCCAAGTGCTACACTCCCATTCCCCAGACATCGTTCGTACGCACAAACAAATATCTGCACTTGTTTTTTCCTAACATCCCATCCTTACGAAAAATGGCCTCAATTCAAAGGAATTAAATTTCATTATTAATGAACGACGAGTGGATAGGCTAGATAAGTTCGTTCGCGGTAGATACCGTCCTCGTGGTACCACCGCCATTGCTTCATCACACCAAACCTCACGGGCCACAGGCTGCGCTTGTGGTCGCGTTTCGAATGGCACAAAGCGGGCACCAACATTCAACCGATTTGTGACCTTTGCGTTGATTACCACGGCACGGTTAGTGTGCAGTAAATGTTACCTTGAAGTTGCGCGCTTCGATGATGCGAACATCAGCCGGTATCCTGTCGCCGAACTTGACCTCTACAACATCACCGATGACCAGGTCTTCGGCGCGCAGTGTAAGCTTCTCACCCTCGCGCAGAACGGTAGCGAATTGGGGCACCATGTTCTTGAACGATTCCATAATTTTCGAGCTTTTCGATTCCTACAAAGAAACACGATACAGTAAAAATGTAAAGCATCAAACATATAGAGCTAATTGGCAGCGATTGATTGTAATTGCAAACTTTTCCTTACCTGGTAGTATGAGAAAATGCCGGTAACTATCACGACAGCGGCCAGCACGATACCGAGATACAGATTATCATCGGCCGGTTCCTCAACGGTACTGGCCTGGATCGAATAGGCGATGAAACACAGGATGGCACCGATCCACAGGAGCAGAGCGAAACCGCCGAAGAGATTCTTACAGAACTTCACCCATTCGGGCGTCTGTTTGGGTGGGGTCAGGGCGTTTGGTCCATCGCGTTCCAAATTCTCCTTGGCTTTTGCGTGACTCAGACCCTGTAGAGAAGTTGAAAAAAATATGAAAATCCGGTGAATAAATACAAATAAACTAAAATAAGCAGAAAACAGAAATGTTCGAAAAACCACAGAATCGCGACAAACAAAACAAGCCAAATGAATTCACCGGAGATTGTTGAAAAGATGCCAAATGGAACAGCGAATCCATGCTATTCGATTCGCACTTAGTCATTCCATGCACATCGCAGAGTGATAACACATCTCCGGTAGATAATACCAGGTTGCAAAACAATAAAGTTACTGTCCGCTTTTGACTGGTTCAAAACGTTTGCTACCACCATCAACCAGGGCAAACCTGTAGCTTATCATAAACCGGTACGATTTCAGATAGGTTTGACGGCTAAGATTGATGAAATATAGCTTATGGTATTTTGTGATAAAAGATGGTTCTACTAACTCATGGTGCGATGTTTCTATTTAAGATTGACCACAGAAAGTTATCTGCATGCATTTTTTGACTAATTTTTTGATTTTCATGATACATATGTTTGCAATATTTATCGACAAACCAAATACAACGAACGATTATCATAGTTTAGATTGAAAAATTATTGTTTTCTTCATCAGAATCGATCTGCAGTCTTACGGACATGATTGTTGCTGGATACGTTTTACATATATAATATTGTAATTAGTTTACTTACATTTTCCGGATGTGTCTGTAGTCGCTGATACAGTTCCTCCGGTGTGATCTTGTGGTAGTCGATGTCGAGCTCCTGCTTCAGATCATCTAAATCGGTTTTCTTTTTTGGTGGCATTTTGCGTCTTGACTGTTAGCCCAACGACGAGTAGCAGTAGAAGAAAGAAAACAATAAAATATAACAATTAACATACAATTTCTTGGTTCACTGCACTGCAATTTTGTTAATCGAACACTTCTACCGAGTACCGAGTGATTCTTGCTCGATCGAATACTGGTCTACGACTGACAGAGCACGGAACGATTCCGAGTCATTGTATCTCATCGTTACCGTCCGAGAAGCATCATTAGTGCCCGATAACCCTTCATGATGGTTGCTCGTAAGATCGATAAGATACTGAGTGTGTGTCAATCAAACCGTTTGGTAAAAGCTATTAAACACCAAGCAGATCCGTACGATGGCCGAGGGTATGCAGATAGACTTATATTTTATTCGACCTATTTCACTTACCAACACCAAATCAAACTACAGTTACTCAAATTACTCTTATATCTAAAACCACTACTACGATTACTACCACTGTCACCCGTACTACTAGATATGCACGTATTTCCGTACTGCAATGACTAATAGATCTTTCTGCTTCAAGAGCCAAAATACATTCGAGAGAAGATACGTTATAATAAATACTGTTATTTTGTACAAAAACTACATATGCCATTGCTCTCAGCACGTGAGCCAAGCCTCACAGCCGGTCTCTTGGGTGTCAGGTTACAAAAAGGAGGTAACATCAGAGCCGTGATGTTCAAAAATTACGTCACACGCATTGCAAAGTGTTTGCATTTGTAGGATTGGTCTGCGGCTAACTAAATCCCTACTGGCCTGTTTCAGCTAGATCATACAGCACATCACACGAACGCACACCGCGCTTGGTGTCTCATCACAAATGCAAACATGTTCGTTAATGGATGGTTCTTCTAGCAGGCAGGCTAGTTTACAAGCGCTCTAGTTTCGATTTAGCCGTCATCGCACGGCTCGACGGAAAAGAGTTATCTATCTAGAGCTTTGTACGAC
Source organism: Anopheles maculatus (assembly GCA_002091835.1). NCBI lineage: Eukaryota > Metazoa > Arthropoda > Insecta > Diptera > Culicidae > Anopheles > Anopheles maculatus. Next base: position 25,395 of record KZ062931.1, read on the forward strand.
TGTCGCCGTTAAATTATTTCAAGGAATTGTGAGTGATATTTACACCTATTTGAAGAATATACGATAAATCCTACACATGGGAACATATACAGATGCGGAGAAATAAGTACGAAAGGGGACATCGATTCAGTATCACGTTATTTTGATTTATCTTTCAAGTGTGTTCTCATACATTTCGTACTACAAATAGAGCTATCCTTAAAATATATTTTTCCACTTTTTCCATTTGTCCACTAGAGTTCATGGAAATCAAAGTATCGTATAAAGGAAGCATATTACAATACCTACACAAAAGCGAGATCCTTACCTGTTTATGATATTCATGCAATAAAAAAGGACAACTAACATGCATAAAACTAGGGACCAACTAATAAACTAACAATAAATCATCATGCACATATAGTTACGTAAATTATATTTTTAAATAAACATGATGTAAATGATTGGTTGACCTTCATATTTGTTATGAGTGAGCTTTTTTGTTACTATTATTAGATAATATGATAATGATACTGATGATACTGATGCACTGTATAGGCACATTTTTTTTTGTTTTATTCGCAAAGATTCTTCTAACGTTCTAACGCAAAGATACAAAAAAAAGGCTTTTATAAGTTGAATTTTGGTGTATAAAACAACTATCACAAAAAAATGCACAAACACGGCGCTCCACGGGATGTGGTAAAATTTTGCAGAATGACTCGCATGAATGAAAAAGTCGGTCCGTCAAGCGTGACGTATTTCGGTACAGCAATTGTTCGGGTCAGTTTCTAGCCGAATGTTTTATTACTATCATTACTACGCGGCTGTGGCCGATAAATGAAATGTCAATAATGAACCGGACGTCATACAACGTCAATTATAGGAAGTTTGTCTTCCACGACCGAAATCTATTATCACAAAAAAAAGACACCAATTTAGTATATGCCGGCCTAGGAACTCCATAAAATTGGCAGTATAATGTCAGTTACATAAGTAGCGCACACCGCGTCACATTTATGGATGCCCAATACGTTGGGATTATGTGCCATTAGGGGGTGCCCATGCTGTTGTTACGGCATGATAAAAAGAAATAGGGACTGGTGGTGTCATTTGTCCGTGCACCAATTCTCGCCATGGTATGATTTGTAATGTGTGTATGACTTTTTTGACTACTAAGCCGTAAGCCCTTCAACATTGACGACGCATGGGACA
>KZ062931.1:27838-75687 GCA_002091835.1 Anopheles maculatus
GATTCTTGCTCGATCGAATACTGGTCTACGACTGACAGAGCACGGAACGATTCCGAGTCATTGTATCTCATCGTTACCGTCCGAGAAGCATCATTAGTGCCCGATAACCCTTCATGATGGTTGCTCGTAAGATCGATAAGATACTGAGTGTGTGTCAATCAAACCGTTTGGTAAAAGCTATTAAACACCAAGCAGATCCGTACGATGGCCGAGGGTATGCAGATAGACTTATATTTTATTCGACCTATTTCACTTACCAACACCAAATCAAACTACAGTTACTCAAATTACTCTTATATCTAAAACCACTACTACGATTACTACCACTGTCACCCGTACTACTAGATATGCACGTATTTCCGTACTGCAATGACTAATAGATCTATTTTATTCGACCTATTTCACTTACCAACACCAAATCAAACCACAGTTACTCAAATTACTCTTATATCTAAAACCACTACTACGATTACTACCACTGTCACCCGTACTACTAGATATGCACGTATTTCCGTACTGCAATGACTAATAGATCTTTCTGCTTCAAGAGCCAAAATACATTCGAGAGAAGATACGTTATAATAAATACTGTTATTTTGTACAAAAACTACATATGCCATTGCTCTCAGCACGTGAGCCAAGCCTCACAGCCGGTCTCTTGGGTGTCAGGTTACAAAAAGGAGGTAACATCAGAGCCGTGATGTTCAAAAATTACGTCACACGCATTGCAAAGTGTTTGCATTTGTAGGATTGGTCTGCGGCTAACTAAATCCCTACTGGCCTGTTTCAGCTAGATCATACAGCACATCACACGAACGCACACCGCGCTTGGTGTCTCATCACAAATGCAAACATGTTCGTTAATGGATGGTTCTTCTAGCAGGCAGGCTAGTTTACAAGCGCTCTAGTTTCGATTTAGCCGTCATCGCACGGCTCGACGGAAAAGAGTTATCTATCTAGAGCTTTGTACGACTGTCGCCGTTCAATTATTTCAAGGAATTGTGAGTGATATTTACACCTATTTGAAGAATATACGATAAATCCTACACATGGGAACATATACAGATGCGGAGAAATAAGTACGAAAGGGGACATCGATTCAGTATCACGTTATTTTGATTTATCTTTCAAGTGTGTTCTCATACATTTCGTACTACAAATAGAGCTATCCTTAAAATATATTTTTCCACTTTTTCCATTTGTCCACTAGAGTTCATGGAAATCAAAGTATCGTATAAAGGAAGCATATTACAATACCTACACAAAAGCGAGATCCTTACCTGTTTATGATATTCATGCAACAAAAAAGGACAACTAACATGCATAAAATTAGGGACCAACTAATAAACTAACAATAAATCATCATGCACATATAGTTACGTAAATTATATTTTTAAATAAACATGATGTAAATGATTGGTTGACCTTCATATTTGTTATGAGTGAGCTTTTTTGTTACTATTATTAGATAATATGATAATGATACTGATGATACTGATGCACTGTATAGGCACATTTTTTTTTGTTTTATTCGCAAAGATTCTTCTAACGTTCTAACGCAAAGATACAAAAAAAAGGCTTTTATAAGTTGAATTTTGGTGTATAAAACAACTATCACAAAAAAATGCACAAACACGGCGCTCCACGGGATGTGGTAAAATTTTGCAGAATGACTCGCATGAATGAAAAAGTCGGTCCGTCAAGCGTGACGTATTTCGGTACAGCAATTGTTCGGGTCAGTTTCTAGCCGAATGTTTTATTACTATCATTACTACGCGGCTGTGGCCGATAAATGAAATGTCAATAATGAACCGGACGTCATACAACGTCAATTATAGGAAGTTTGTCTTCCACGACCGAAATCTATTATCACAAAAAAAAGACACCAATTTAGTATATGCCGGCCTAGGAACTCCATAAAATTGGCAGTATAATGTCAGTTACATAAGTAGCGCACACCGCGTCACATTTATGGATGCCCAATACGTTGGGATTATGTGCCATTAGGGGGTGCCCATGCTGTTGTTACGGCATGATAAAAAGAAATAGGGACTGGTGGTGTCATTTGTCCGTGCACCAATTCTCGCCATGGTATGATTTGTAATGTGTGTATGACTTTTTTGACTACTAAGCCGTAAGCCCTTCAACATTGACGACGCATGGGACAAGCGCATGTTCGAGATTAGGCAAACTGCCAATCGTGGCATTTGGTACGGTATGTATCGTGTTTGCTGTTTTTTTTTTGTTTTTGGGGGGCTGTTTGCCCCCACACAGCCTGGACAGTCGAAATGATCTACCGGAATGTTCTTCTGCAAAACCCATGCGCTGCTACCCGTGTCGGGCGGGGCGTAAAATTGGATGAAAACATACAAAAAGTTCATACACATGAAAAATGACTCCTTTCGACTGTGATGGATACGATAGTACATCATTGCATCATTATAATTATTGTATTGCAGTAAAGCAGATTAGCAGAATGAATTCCTGCAGCTTTGTTAAGTCCAGTGTGTTAGCATGACATGTTATGTAAGTTAATTATTACTTTTAAGTTCTTTTTTAACTTGTTAAAAATTGTGTCTACATAGTAGAAACGTCAGTAAGAATTATTAGTTCAATTACAACATCAATGACTACATTAAATTAATAATTATTTCTCATATTAGTCTATTTGTGTAGTGTGTGTCTAGTGTTTTGCTTGTGCGTTTAAAACAAATTAAGCCTGTTGTTATAAAAGAAATCGTAATGTCAGTACTACCTTGAACTGGCCATCGGCTGTGCGATTGTCATCCTTAAGTGGGGCCACCGTGGCCACACGGTACGAGTCCGTTCTACCGGTCTGCAGATGGGGATTGATGATGAATGATGATGATGATGCGTTCGTTTGTGTGTTTATTCATGAGCGTGTGTATTTTTATGATATTCGTTTATTTGTTACACAATGTCAAATAAAACGAGCATTGATTGGATTGTTGCGTGCGCGTTTTGTTGAACGATATACATAAAAGGACATTTGTATGCAACGATAAGCATTAGCAGTCCCGAACAAAAGAGTTTGAATGTTGTAGGTCCGATAAAAGCAAAAAAAAAACAATAAACAGTAAACAAAAATTACACAACACACATCAGTCGAGCACAACAAACAAAAATACAGCACAGCAGCATACGCAGAGATCAGACAGCAATGGTACACGATATCCGCGGACGCATGCAATACGTGGTGGGAGACGACACGAATCAGGCAGGAAATAATGTATGTATAAGAAAGCATAAGAAAAACCAAAATGAAAATAAAACACAAATATTAGAATAATTTATAATCAAACCATGGGATGACATAAAACGCATGCACGAAATATGATACAATCGGAGAGCCTTATTTTCGGAGCGTAGTTTACCACAACAAAAAAATCTGAAAAAATCAATCATTTACATCCAACGAATTAGCGAACGAACTTAGTATTATTTTCAGTTGAAGTAGTAAACAGATAAATGCTACTATATCAACAACAAAAAATGTGTATATATTGTACGTTTAGAGCATCAAGGTCTAGGCATTACGGTTCGTACGGTATAAGTATTTGTTGAAAAAGGTTAAAGGTAAGAACAGTTCCTATGCCATTACTCTCTTCCTGCTCCATTTATAGCTGAGTACCACAGTCACGTAATGTAACTTTTTGCGGAGCATCGACGCACACAAACTATTCCCTTTTACTAGCTATGCAGAATTATTATTCGACCATGCATTATTGTGCTGGTATGAACATTATTGCCGAGTGTGTTTGAATGTATAAATACATTCTCTAAACAAATAACAAAAACCCAACAAAAAAAAACCCTTTTCCGACAATAGCTGCAAAGTAATAATTATAACTGACATCGATCTACCACTGCAAGGAGGAACTCACTAACGGTGAGCGACTTAAAAGATTGGCGAGTGTTTATGCGGTACCAGCTGCTCTACTTTTACGGAGCCATTTGCTTGGGTAGGAAGGTCGGCAGGTTTCTCGACTAAGCGTAGGAAAGTTGATTTTCCGAGAGAACCCATTACAAATCGCTGAAGAAGGAAAAAAAAACATTCCTCTAATACATCCTACATGCTATGCGCCTGTAAGAGCGGACATGCGCAGTCACCATTTTCAGGTTATATAATCGGGAGAATTGCTTCGATCGTCTCGTTTTCCAACGAATTTTCCCGTGGATCGAAATTATGTATAATATACCGTATGTACGCTGAATTTGTTCCCGCTTCGATCGAAGTGAATAGACATCGCTGCTGGAAGCTCATCACAATTCCCTTAGCTGTGGTAAATACCTAAAGGCCGGAGAACGTCACCGAGGGATAACTTTTAGCGGTGACCTTAGATTGCAGAAGACAAAATAAAATATTTCCCCAAGCGCTCTGTGGTCATAGTTTGAAGCTCCAATGGGAGTTGAGGTGTTGATGATACTTATTGCATTAAGGCACTGGGGTTTGCTGCCAATGCCAATGCCAATAGTACCAAGGTTTCCTTTACATAATTATACAATAGTATCCTCTATTTGGCGTACAAATCCTCCACCGCTCGACTCTTAACGAAATATCTAGTAAATATTTAGAGCACTCAGAGCTGTATCGCTTATTAACAAGCGCATGAATACACCAACTAATGTGTGTTAAGTTTTGTAAGACGCTAGCAGCACTGCAATTACGAACCCCTCCTGTTAAACGCTTCACAACAACTACGTCTAAAGATCAGCTTAAGGTCACTGTCGTAAACTTCGACAGACAGATGCGCAGCAAAAAATAAATAATAATAAAGTGGTACCATCGCTCGACTACGGTCAACGGCGTACAGCCAGCGGACTTCAAAATAAAGCTGAGGATTTCAATTTGTTTTCCGACACTTTGATGTTACGTTGGAAATTTTATTCCTCAAAACCCATCAAAGTATTATGCGACCAGAGATCTTAAAATCGGATCATCGCCATAGTTTCTCAGGGACGCGCACCCAGCAAAAACATGTTTTAAACTGTGATGTGTGAGTTTGGATGAATATTGCTACGAGCGCTGATGACTGATTGGCCAGGTGCCAAACGCACTGCTAGTATACTTCAGCACCGGTATGAAAATAAAATAAAAAACAGAAAGAAATTACGTATCGAGCTCTGAAAATTGTTGTCATTTTTCTTCTAATAATAAACGGCATCATCGAGTGGCTCAAACATAGCAGAGACATTTGCGCGCGACACGTACTATACATATTGGTTATGATTTACGAAGAACGTTTTATTCATTTTTCATTTTCAATGTCAAATTTTGAGAGATTGCGTTATTGAAGAATTGGTTTGATGGAGACGCCCAGTTTCCGAAGTTTTTTGGTAGAATTTACCCGCTCACTCGTGTACTTTAGTTGTAATTTTTATTTTATTTGAAATATCGATTTCTTAAGCGACATTTCAATCTCAATACAATAGATTTTACAACATCTTAGAATTACAATAGACAAATTATAAAACAAAACGCAGTCATTTCTATCTCTGGAAAACTACCAGACATCAGTGTCATTAGTGCACAGCCGAAGTGTTTTAACACATTTGTGCCGGTTGTTCATATTAATCCTTCTATTTTACTATAATCCATACGTAAACAACCGCTCCACTCATTAACGGCTCCGGTGATAAAAATGCCCCGCCATGATCCACTGTCAACATCAACAATTCCGTCAACTGTTGCAAACGAGCTGGACGTGAATGCAAACGGCAAACACAAGCCAGAGAAGCGCTACCTAACGGTGAACGAAGGTAAGTATTACTACCACCTTCGCTACGACCGGTTCAGCAAAACACACCATTCGTTGTCAAGTGCCAAACCATGCCACAAAAAACTAACTCGACCCAGTTTAAGTTCGCCGCTGTTCCAGAGAAAGAGAGAGAGAGAGATCAGTTAAGCGTGCTGCGCGATGAATTTACGATGGGATTTCGCGCTTTGCGGCCCTAAATCTTGACAAGCTTCACTCTGATAAGAAACGCTTTCTCAGCAAATGTGTACCACCCCGGTACACACTACTCTTGGCTAGACACGAGTGCTCTATCGCCAGTCATGATAATTTTTCATTGGTTGTGATCTTTACAAAAAAAAAATGGATGATACTGACGATTCCCGCACACAAGAAACCTCTAATGTTTACGTTTCCTGGCTCGCTGATCCGTACTGTTCTTCCTGTTCTTGCCAACCCAAAACGGAACAAAGCGTATGATCGAAAACTGTGAGTAACCGGGTAAAGAAACATTAGCATCACGTTGAAGCCCCCTTTTTGCACATCAATCAATGGCCACGTGTTCTTTGTGTAAGGGCTCGGTTGATTATTTACATTTTGCAAAATGTTTTTATACACCGATCCTCCCCAGAGCCGGACGAGTGCACACATTGTTGAGTGCTGCATGCTATACGGGCAATGCTGATCGACCTTTCTGTCACGCCAAGTAGTAGAGAACCAGATCATCAACAGCGTATAACATGTTCGTCCGTACTTGAGCGGTTGTAAAGTGAAGGAATACGCGAAACATCCTCTCAACGCATCATCAACATCATCCGTCTTAAGGTCTAAGATTAACTGAACCTGTTCGACTTACGCTTGGCACGATGGTTTGTTTATTTTTCGTTTCACTAATAAAACATTGAACACACACTGCATTAGACACTAGGCTCAGATATTATGAAGCTGTCTGTATTTAGCTTTAGAGCTCGATCACTTCACCGTATGAAATCGCGAATTGCTTCCAGAGTAAAGGCGCTAGTGGAAAAACCTTTCGAAGAAGTAAAACCCATAAACCGTGTAAATACCCAAACCAACTAACATCAACACAGGGCTGGACGTTCCATACTTGCCCTGAATCGCGGAGGAATTTTGCTGACTGACATCTCAAATGTCAAATCAGCACATATCTAAACATTGTACTCCACAGTTCCGGTCGCAACACTAGCAACACTATCTGATTCTTCCTTTCTGACGAAGGAAGTACACACCTAAAGAATGCTGCAACACTAGCAACATTATCTGATTCTTCCTTTCTGACGAAGGAAGTACCTATACACACCCAGAGAATGGTACAATACGGGAAGAACGAAACTGAAACTTGGCAAGTGGTTTCGTTAGCGTGCTCTAAATGAGAGCGCTAGAGGATCGTAAAAAAAACACTCCAACGACTGCACGAAAAGCAATTCTCGACCGGAAACCTCTTCAAATGGTTCAGCACAATCAAACGAATTAATCTCTTTCCTTCACGTCGTCATCTATCCACCCGGCAAAAGTGCAACCCACGTGACGGCTATTTGAGCACAACCACCCTCTTTTAGTATCGAGGATTTGGTATGTATACTCGTCACCGCATTCGATTGCGATAAGAAAGGCTGAAATTTGAATAAACCTGTTCAACGCAAACAGAAACCCCGCCAAGCCTGTGCTGTGTATGTCGTGTAACCCGAAAGCGAAGGAATCTATTTCCGTTTCAATCCGGTTGCTTCCGGTTCCGCTGAGAAGCACCATTAGCGGGGTTAGTGCTAGTAAGGCTAGTGTGTCAATATTTGAACAATTTGCCATTAATAGACACTGGTGAGGGAAGGCGTTCATACTGTAACGAAAAAAAAAAACAGTTTTCGAGGTTCAACAGTATCAGCAAATGCGAACCCCTTACACCAACCAGTATTTGAATAACTAAATATAATTTATTTATTAGTTGTGGCGACGTTCAGGCTTGTCAACGTGCTTCAGGCCAAGCAAGAAGCGAAGCGTACCCACTTATAAAAGTAACATTTTATTGCTCCCTTACACCATAACAGCAACTTTGCGTCTCTGTTTCGTACTATTTGCATCTGTCACATCATCTCTCTCCCAGCTCACAGTGCAGTAGTTACAAACAACTCGGTCAGGAGAGTTGGGATAGATGGAGAGGGGGAGTGTAGACAAAGCTAAACGTGACAAGCAATGGTGCGATAAATGGTGCCCCAATGGTGATATGTTGACCGGTAAACGTGCTGTTTGTTCGTAAATAACAACACTTTTAAAATGACCAAACAATAATATGCCACTTTTGTGCTATAAAAAAGTGCATTTGAAATTGCATCCGGATGGGAAACAGTGTTGGCGAATAAAAGCCTTAGCATTCCTTAATTAGTGTTAAAATCGTTGATGTAATAAGCAATCTTTTTATTATTCCATTCAATATTTTATCTTATTTTTAAGTTATTCATTATTCATTTATACTCTTCTGCCACTTCAGTATAATTCACTGAAGTGATCATATTTCTATTCAATTGTTCCTATGAATAACACCACATTTGCTACCTCGTTTGAACTGTATTTGAATAAACATGAGCAAGACTCAATATCTCGGTAACTACCTCGCTGTTTAGCTCTGTCCTTCCCCCTAGGGTTCAGAGATAAAAAAAAAACGCAAACAGCGCAAGGGAATCAAGCCACTTGATGCAGCACTCCGACTGTGATAAACAAGATCAAGTTCAGATCATGATCACCCGATATTTTATCGTCTGCTCGGAGGCAAAATGGAAATGAGACGGTGGTGGTAGGAAGCCTAGCCTCCATAAAAAGCTCTAAATTAAATCTCAACATATGCATCCTTCAGCCGGCGGATGTGTGCAATCTTATTCGATCGCGCATTGCACGGTTTAGGGGGGTGGGCGGGGAGGAGGGAACTCGTCTGAGAGAGGGTTCATGTCGCCTTGGCTCGATCGACATAGACGGTAAAAACTAACCACATTCCAACGTAACTACACCCATTTAGAGGTAGTTTGTTAGCAGCAAGGCGTCACCAACTTGTAACCCACCAGCAAACGTTAGCTGCAACGGGTAGAACGCATGGTTTACATCAATGTGACGCGTAACATCCCACACCTTGAACCGGCGCGCACTGCTGTCATCTTCAAAGTGTACAGACGAGAAAATTTATGAAATCGTAAATCTCCTTCAACGGAGCAGCAACAAAAAAGCTAACACACGATGGACTTTTTTTTTCAATATACGCAAAAAAATCAACGAACGCAGCAGACAGGCGCAGCCGGTTGTGATCAAGAAAAATGAATGAGAGTAAAATATAGCAAGGCATCGGTGTTTTTTTTTTTTGCTCGTTAATGTCCTCCAAACCTAGACAATGTACGTGAAGAATGAAAATTTTCGATACTGGCACATGTGTTTGGTGGCGTGTGTACACAAGCAACAACACGCGCATCCGCATCTAGTGGTGTACGGCTACTAGACCACCGTACCGGGGGGGATCGAGCAAAAGCGGTTTTGCGTTCGCATGGCCATCTCCGTTCTGCCACCATCATTGACCCACAATCAAACAAAACGTGCTTCGATAATCGAAGTGGTGGGAATGTGCAATCGCACGAACATCTGCATCTGTACACACAAACACTAGCCGATTGAGCGGGGGGGTTCGTGTTTCGCGGTCCAATCTATGTCCAACGAATCGTAGCATCCGACCGTTCGGTGTGCGAAGGTGATTGATTTGCTGCTGCTGGAATGCTGTTGTGCGTCGGTTAGTGATTTGCGTTAGCGCACTTGTGACACCATGAATGGGTATTTTTGTCCACTTGTACTGGCAACCGACTGTCAACCGGCAACCGTCGATGTGCGTATCGAAACCCTCGCTATGAAGTAATTAATATTTACTTGCTGTAGAGCAACGCAAGATGAAGCTGTGGTAGTACTTCTTGGTTAATAAAACATTGTTTGTGGTGCTTCGTATTGAACAACACAATTATTCTATTATTGTGCCTGGATTCGTTCGAAACATTTGCAGTAATATCATCTGATGATATCAAAGCTTTTAACGTAAAAAAATCAATGTTTGAAACACACCAAGTTCCTTGGAGGGCTCTTAGTTCCATAGAGTGCCGCATAGTTATGTAATAAGCTTGACATATTGCACCACATTTTTCTCCATGTTATGGTACGTTTGATGCTCTAAATATTTACTACAAATCATGCATTTTAAACATGACAGATATTGGTAATCGTGATAATGATCTTGAACATTATTATGTAACGTTGTTTTCTACCTATATACGATCGTTTAACACATACAATTAATTTAAGTTCGTTCGACAAATTCGTTGTAGCTATAAATAGTTGTGTAATAATTTTCTTGGAATTGTAATGCTTTTTTCAGATTTTTTTTTTCTTCTTCAGATCCCAAAACTCTCTCCACACTCCGCGGTTCTGTCAACGACTGGAACCTACCTGAGGCATTGTGCTGTCTAATGCCTGGCGGGAAGCGGGAAGAACACAACCAGCTGTAAGTGTATATAACTAGCGCTCACACACGTACGTGCAAATTTTGCTTATGCGAAGCGTGAAGTCTCACTATTACGAGACATAGCATTTGTGTGAACAGTCGAACATAAGAAAGAAAAGAAATAATTGTAATGAAATAATATACCAACACACAAACTTAATTAATGGACATGTAAAACGGAAATTTATGCTTCAAAAGCAGCATTAACATTGACAAAGAGTGTCCTCTAAGCGCAACGACACACATACACGCACGACACAACATATCCTCCCCGAGTTTGAGTGCGTGTACGAAACGAGAACACACGCCGTCGATCGAAACAGTTGCGCAACGCGACGTTTTCTTTTTCCATTTGCCACACGTCTCCGCACCGAGACGTTTTTCTTTCCGTACCCACCCTACCCACCACCCCTCTACTATGGGGGGTGAAAATTTGAGATGAAAAACAGGGAGCAGAAGAGAGACACAGAGAGAGTACTCGCAGCTGGCTACTAAAAAAGCTCCTGTTGGAAAATTCGTTTCCCGCTCGAGAAATTCTCCGTACTCAATCACGGTCACTCATCGGGTCACACTTCTCTCTCAACCATGCGTTTCACCACCGTGGAAGGGAAGCGCACTTGCAGCACCTCTCACCGTGGTCGCGTAAAAGAGAATCCGTTCCCACGAAAAGTGGCACCTGCCGTCGGAGAGGAAACAGACACAAAAAAAACACACAAATACGTAACAGATGGGATGTCCCAATACCGCAAAGATATTCTGCGCGTACAACTATGGCCAAAAATATTCTGCCAACATGTTGTTTAACCAGACGGGTATGGTTCCGAAACCGGAGTCTCGATATAGTCTAGCTGCCAGGTCAGATATGACAAGACGAAGCTGTTGTACCATTCGGCTCAGCAACAACCGAAACGTTTACCTATCTTTATAGTAATGCTCAAAAATAAACTTTTATTTGGGACATTTTGCTTCCCTTTGGTCGGCTCATCCTGTGTATCCGTCCGGAAACTCCGAAAAGAATGTAGACTTGGAAATGGTAAAAGACATCATCGCTTGAAGAGAGAAACGAGAGCACCCTACAGGGTGTCGCATAGTATATCTCCAATGTTATAATTTCCTTTTTTTTACGCCAAAGATCATCATACATCAGTGTAATATGTACTGTTTTGAAGCTACAATAGAAGTACAGTACTAATAACAATCGTTGAAGGTGTTTGTACAAATTGATGATTATGAATGATGGCGCATACATCCGGTGTGTAATGGGTAAGGTCCACGAATAGTGTTTCACTTCCTTTCAAAGCCTCCTCTTTCAGCAAGCACTTCATCCTTTTCCATTCTTTTGTTCCACACACTCTGTCAATTTTTTAGGGCCCAACCTTCGCTTTTTCACACGTCCTCCTTTTTTATGACACTTTCTGTGCACCATCAACACCAACAAATTCACTATCTCCCATGCACGCATCATCTCAACACACTCGATCTCTCAGATGTTGAATAGTACAACAAAATGTTTGAAATTAGAAACGAAAAACTAATGTCACATGGGAAAATTTACATCCTTAACCTTCTTTTTTTTCAAACTCAAAAATCCACTACGCCAGACAAATCACAAAATCCACACCCTCCACTTGCCGCACCCGTAAAGCAAAACGGAAACATTATATTTATCACATCTCGCTTCTTCGCACCGTAATTAACCATTCTTTCTTTAGCGTTGTCGCATGTTTTTTACCACTTTTAAATCCTTTTTTTTTTGGTCTGCCCGTTTGGCTCTTTACACGGAATGTATTTCTGAGTTTTCTGGTGCTCCCGCCGCAGGAGACTAGAGGGAACCGCTCAAATGGCGAGCGGTGAATCTATTTTCTGCCCTTCTACCATATTTTTTTTTGGCTGTCTGTCCAAGGTCCCGAATGAAAAACACAACTCGAACTCGAATCCACGGCACAGGGACGGGGTACGTGGACATTATCGCTTTTACACACATTTTACGTTGTACGAGGGTGGACAGCTTCTTTTCTCCACTATGGAAATGCTTGCGCTAGAATTAGCGTACGTTTTCAACACCCGAGGGGCAACAATTATATAAAGCATGCAAAATTCTACACCACCAACTGCACAACTCTCTACCTCCCCTTATTGCCTACCGGAAAGTATCACCACTTCGCTTAACCACGGTAATGTTACACGGGCTATGTTTGTGGTTAGCACACGGCGTGTTCTCCTGCAACACACCCCGATCAACGCGATCGATCCGGTTTGGGTGTTGTATTGCTTCAGAATTCGCAAAAGTGAAGCGTATAGTGAACGAATGTCGACTGGAATGAATCTAGTTGGTAGCGTTTGCGTCCCAGTTGCGAGACGCCTTCGCGTTTCCTTGTCGAGACGAGGTTAAGTCGACCGAAACACGAAGGATCCACCGTCCTTCAGGATGAGAGAAGTTGCCAGAGTTCACCAGGAACTGACGGGGTAAGAAAAAGCATGCTCTAGCGAGAGAGAGAGTGTATGAGAAGAAAGCCAAAAGAGAGAGAGACCAGAAAGGGGCGAGAGTTTTCGTCCCTTGTGCTCTCGTTAAAATAAAATGAGTTCCCTGCTCCTTTCGAACGGCACTCATTTTCCTGCACCCAATCCGCTACATTTTCCGTACCACGGTGACACTCGCAAGCGGTGGGGTTACTCTCCCGAGAGAAGAGTAGATTTCTCTTCGTTTGTATGGGAAGGATAACAGTGCTTTTTGTTTTTTCTTTTATGAACCACATTTTCACCTTACTCCAACTGTTCCTAGGTCCTTATGTCGTAACCGTGTTGGTTCCGTGTTGGAAGGAAAATTACAGTGACACTCAGGTCGATATAATTGAAACATAGTATTTTTCAACACAAAACCATCACACACATACACACACATACGGCATACTCCTGTTGTAGGTCATTTTTGGAGGTCATAAGGTGTAGCTAGTAGAAATGTGATAATCATTCGAGCTGAGAGACATTGTAGAAGGAGGGCCAAAATCGAAGGAATGGATCATGTGTCCTTGCTGCTATGGGGCTGTCATCCTTGAATAAGGAGGTGCACCGCCAACGTCCACACACTCGCGCTCACTCAACGTCCATCAATATCATCATCCACTGCACAGTTATGGGAAAACTCTTCGTTTCGTTTTCACCGTTTGACACCTTATTTCTTGGCGCTTGGCACAAGTCATAGTCCTTTCAAAACGCACGCTACAGTTACGCGATTCTGCTTGGTAGAATTCTGTTTTAACCAATCTTAACTAAGGACACACACACACACACAACACACAGAAAGTCGTCTAGTGCCGTTGGTCAACGGGCACGTCCAGTAAGGGCTACCACAAACTGGGCACTCTGTGCTCACTTTTACAGCAGCGCACAGAGGGCAAGGAAGCGTGTCACGAGCTCACGATGGATTTGCAACAACAGCACCATTTCTACGCACCTATTGATATTTAGCTGAAAGACTCTTCTTCACGTTGAACTTTACGAACTTCCGCAGACCGGACGTAACAACGAAGGCTGGTTGGAGGTGGTGGTGGTGGGAGGGAGCGGCACCAACAGCCACACACACACACGCGCGCACACACACACAAAGGGTAGGAGTGTGCTCAAAATGCACACACACAAACGCGTGCACTTGCTGCTATTCGGCGCACAACCAACTAAACACACACACACACACGACGCACGCACACTCACGCTAGCGCGCACGGTACGCGCACACGAAAGCCACACGCCACAACGGAACACACGCTCACGGCCAGCACACTGTGCGCTGAAGGGCGGACCAGTCCTGCTCCGGGGGGTTGTGGTCGGATCGAGAGAACACCAGTAAAACGCGACCTTCTTCGATCAGGCACGGCGCTCAACTGAGCAGCATCAGTGCGGTGGCTTTCGTTTAAGCGCTTTCGAGCCGCGCTGGGACCCGTTCGGTGGTGCGGAAGGGTTGGTGGCCGGAAAATGTTACGGGGTAGGACGAAACGGCGAAGAGAACTATGGAAGCGATTTGAGAGCGCGAGAGCCAAGTGTCTACTACCAGTAACCACCCTCTCCTAGCTTTCCCTTTTAATAATGGTAGGGGTTGGCCCGTCCCAACATCCTTTTCGGCTTTGGACACTAAACACACACACACCGTAGAGCGTCAATTTTTTATGCTCTCACTCTCTTGTTCGCACGCGTTCTATCGCTTCATCTGACTCTCTCTCTCCCTCTCTTAGTTTAGTGCTCTTTTCTTCTTAGTAATCCTCCTCTTGAACGCTCGCCTCAATCTAACCCGCCATTCCGTTCACAGTCACACGGACATACACGCTCTCTCTCTCTCTCTCTCTCTCACTTGCGCTTTATCACTCGTAATCGAAAGCTTTCTGGAGCGCGGAATTGAACCGCGTGAACGACGAGTGCGCCAGCTGTATGACGTCATACTGCGTCACAAAACGTGTACGATGTTCGATTATGATTCGCAATCCAGCAGCAATTACAATCACCATCAATTTTTGCAGAAGCTGCTTTTCTTTGCCTTTGCAATAAACCAAACTACATTCTTCCCATCACAAGAAACGGTAAGGTAAAATTAGAATGCATTTTTAAGTACTATAACATTCCATCCTCGCAGTACTGCCAAATGCGTGTGTGTGAGAGAGATTCGAACGCTCTCATCCCGCTGCTGCAAGTTAGGAGAAAATATAGCCGAACAAAGCTTTCCGTGAAGGAAAAAAGCTTTCGGAAGACCAATATGGAAGACAGTGGTTTGGGACTCCCGGCAGGATGTTGGCATCGAACGAGCAATAGTGACTCCGCCAACCAATGAGCTGGTTAAGAAGGAATTGCATAATCTCATTTTCCATTCCAAGCACCAAGCGCCTCCACCATTCTCTGGCGCTACACACAAAAATGCTCTCCCCCGTTCAGGATATTAGGAAATTGAACATACTAACATTCACCCACACATTTGCACCGGCAAGGTGAGTTGCGTGTACCATTCAACACACATACAGAGACGATCGAGAAAAAAAAGAGCAATACACTAACCAAACGCTAATGGTAACACCAGCACCGGTACAAGTCACTGCTTAGCCTAACCGGATAAGGCAGTGTGTGGAGAGAAGCGGCTTATCGCTAGATCGCGACCAAGTTCGTCCCGTACGTAATCCACATTTGATTGCACAATAGCAATACGGTTCGTACCAGCAGATTTGTCCACCGGCAAACAGAGACACACACAACACACGATGACCGGATGGGTAGTGGCAGAAGACACACCACACTATCAACCAATCTGGATTGAACAAGGGCGGGTGTAGGTTCTTTTTGTGCTAGACTAGACCACTAGCGCTGACGGATAAGATTTTTTTTCTATGGGCCCCACAATATGGCATCGATTTGTTCTGTCAGCTGCACATTAAAAAACAAAAGACACTGCTATAGCTTGTACACTTCCCTAGGCCAACGCTATGCCTCAGTTTAGATAGCGCATCGACAAGACAGGAAACGACACCTAAGAACATGGGCTTACACAACACAACAAATTGCCACATTTGCACAGCAACAACAGCAAGGGCGGGCATAGGCCAACAAAATTCGAGGAAAAGAAATAACAACAACAGCAACAACAAAAAAACGCCAGGCAATCGGAAACTGTCGCGCTGTCCGCATGTCCTTGCTCTTTCCCCCGCCAGAACACTTCCACAAAAGGGCTGTTGGGACAGTGTGTGCTGTGTGTTGTGCCCGCTGCCATGTTCCATTTACCGCATTATTTGTCTTCTCGCAGGGGTTCCTTTTTATAGAACAACATATCAAATGTCATGAGGTAGGGATTAAAAATTGGATTTTCCCTTCATGCCCAGCACAGCACCTCCCCCCGTACGGATATCCGTCCTGATTCGGTTCTAATGCTGCTGCTCCGGAATGCCATTTTCACTGTCCTTCTGCGCGAGAATGCCGGAGGTTTATGTGTATGTGTGTGCGAGCGCGCGCCTATGTGTTTGTGTACCATTGGATCATCTCGCAATCCTTCGGTTCACCTCCCCCCTCGTTCAACCCCAACACACACGTTCGTTGGTAAGGTTCGCCAGTTCGAGCGGGATACCATCCTAACCGCCACTTTCGGACGGTGAAATTGGAAGAAGTTTTATTAGATTTCCGCTAGCTTGCGTACTTCCGTACCGGAAAACAAGAGTAAAAAATAAATCTTGGCACATCAGCACAACATGACCACCGATGACACCTTTAACGATAAATAGTCAGATTTTGATGTTGGAGAAAAGCCCGATTGCAGAAGAATTCGTAAAGAGTAAGAAATAATCTATCAAACTCTAGTTTAGAAGGATACAACACTCCAATAGTTTGTGATCTCTTTCACAATATGAGATAATTTTTTCCCCCAATTTGAGAAGTCAAGCCTAGCTTTCGAAGGGAAACAAACATTAGCTGTGATCGGATACGAGAAGGAAGCAGCAGGGATGTGCGAGTGTGTACCCAATTTTCATGTGGATAATAATTTTCACAACTTTGACCGATTCGAACGTTCGAAGATTGGCGAACGGCAAACAAACTATTAGCACCAAGTACTGTAAGCTCACCAACGGCACCATATTATCGCCAGTATCATGATCGTTGGCAAACATCACCACCTCCATGTCTAAAATCTCTCGCTCTCTCTCTCTCTCTCCCTCTCCTTTTCACTCCGTATGCCCGTATCTATCCTTCTCGTTCATTTTTTTCTATCGTCACGAACCGAGCTTGTCAAAATTGGCATAAGTTTAGCGAGCCATAACCAAACACTCAATAACGTTTCGTTTCGTTCGCTAGAGGTCCGCAGGAATTCAAGCAAGAATTTGAGCACGTGTTTTCATTACAACCTTTCCGCCCGATGGAGGATTAGAAGAAGGAGTTTTTTTGTTTTTGTTGGTGCCTTCCGATTAGCGTGCCTCGTGTCATTATTATTTGGCAAGCCAAAATCGATTAACGTGTCCAGTGTGTCCAGTGGCCGTCCATTGGTCGCCTACGCCGTCGACTAGGATGAAGATAGCGGCAGTTCGTAGTCTAGGTGCTCTCGATGACGCTTACACTCGACATGACGTGCTATCGATAAACTTGCGTGAGGCAATACTTAATCAAGCACCAGCAGTGTGTTTGTTTTATCATCCATCTGCAGTAAACAGACGCTAAAAAATTAATGCGACTTTTGTCCGGTTCGCCCTGTTTCGACACCTTTCGAGTGGCCCTTGAGATTAAGTCGCACACACAGCGCTAACTTCCCGTTGCCTTGGCCCATTCTTTGCACCGTGCTCTGCTGGTGCGTTACAGTGCATGTGCGGCCACTTAGCACGGCCCAGGAGATACGAATTAAAGCATAGAAACATAGCGAGATTAATACATCGGTTGCAAAATTAAGCCAGCGGCCGAAACAGCCACCTCTCCGCCAACAAGCATATGGATTCGGTTTTGCTAGGGCACTATAATCTGATTGCTCTCTGTTCCACAATTCCCGACACGACCTAGCCGGGACTATCGCACACATCCAGAAAATGTACACCGGCTCTAACAAGGAAGACATAAATATTGAATTTCACAAGTAGTCTTCGGGCTGCCTGTCACGGCTTGCAAAGCATTATGCCACCGGCTAGTAGTGCCACAAGCGTATCGTCCCATATTTACTGTACAATTATTCGCAACAAGCCACACCGTGCGTCTTGCCGCATCGCAAGCAAGTAATTCCAGTCGCAAGAAATATGGTCGGCTGGGGTGTCCCGCGTGTCCTCCTGCCACTCCAAACCCCCCAAACCGACCAGTGTTCTCAATTATGATGATCGCGCACTGATTGACCATGCTCGAGAACTTTATTCTGCCATACGTACATTTCGGACCCGCGGTAACTCGTCCCGCCCGCTTTAAGACGTTCAATTTTCGGTACATGTTTCAGCTCAACTCGTCGCGAACGGTTATGTCTCCGTACCACGGGCACGAGAAAACTTCGGCCTACAACGGTGATGAGGATTTTGTATACCCGATTATGCCTGACATAATTTAGTCCCGAGCACCCGCCACACAGCATCACCGAGGGAAACTGGCGCGCAAACCGAGGGCACACATGTCATGCAATATACATACGCATATATTGAGCGGAATCAGCACAGGCCATTATTCAATTCTTCACGAAAACGATGCGACCAGTTAGCCGGACAGCAATGTGTCCGCGGATACAGGGCTGCTAAACAGTGAACTGTACCGGTTCGTATCACTATTCCGCGCAATGGTCAAACGCAGCTGCAAACTGGGAAAAATTTGCAAGGTTGGACTTAACCTTCAACATATTGCCTTTTTATTGATCGGTATAAACAGCAATCGAAAAAAACATAAACAAAAATATCATAATTGCTTGAACTTCAAAATAAGCGATCTCAACACCATGGTTATGGTGTTTTAAGTTCCAAAAAAAAACTCTATTCCGTTCATTATATTTAACGAGTTCGAACTGAAATAATGCAGTAAGGATTTTACACTGCAGTGGAGCTTTAGCGCTTGTGCTCAATCATTCGTTTGTTAGGGTCTGCAAAAAGGCGGAGTCTCCGATTACTGACGTAATAACCACCGGAAGAAGATCGATGGGGATGAGGTATTGGAGCATTTCACCTTCTCCGCTAGTCTCCAACCACACCTTTTCCTGCCGACGCGAACCAGTGTAGATAATGGAGTAAAAGTACACCTTCATTCCTCGCTTATCTGTGTTATCTTATCAGCTCGTATCAGTGCAGTACTGCAGTAGCGCCTGACGGAAAAAGTGCGGACACAAACACACATGTACCGAAGCGCTCTCCACTGCTGCAACCGATGGAGCCACGTACACTACACGCCTTCCACGAGGACGCTTCCCAAACCCCGTCTGGTACCGGCTCCTCCTTCTCCCTCTGTCGCCAAATATCTTTTCCCAAACCCCGTCTGGTACCGGCTCGTACTTCCTCTTCCGTTGCCAATTATCTTTTCCGTCATACAAGCATCGCCCTCCCGGGCAACGGAGCGCTAAGGAAATGACGTAGGAAATGAATGCTCTCATTCCGCTCTCGCTTGAGATGATTATTGCACAAGCATACAAAAGCGTGATGCACAGACATGCATCTTCCCCTTTTCAGCTTGAAAAGCATGGGTGGCCTCACAGTTCTTCGGCGTAGCTTGGTTGCTTGCCTTGTAAGCAAACGTTACGGAGGCAGCAATGTTAAGATACGACACGAAACCGTACCCACAGCCGTCCTGGAACGGAAGAGACCACTCGACTGAGCTGACTGAGCTGCTGTACTAATGAAACATGCTCCCAACCTGTGGCAAACGAGACAACCATGCCCCATAAAGCATCACCATTACCACCATCGACGTCATCCGCAGCAATATTGGCAGGCAAATGGTGAACCAGGGTGTTCCAGATAGGGGTAGAGGCAGCAAAATTGCCGTTGATGCTGATTTTGTACACCAAGTTAGGTTTGCTCATCGACAACATATTTGCCTTCCGTCAGCAAAACTATATTTTGCATCTTATTGGGGATTTTCCAAATCATCCATAGGTAGAATCTTTCCACCGCGTATGAAACGATTTTTCTCTGGCGGGATATTGTCGTCACTGTCACGTTGCCAGAGTATTCGAGACAAAACCCCAAGATACCCGCGTGCATGCTTGGTGTGTGTCTATTTCCAATTAGTTCTAACGAACCTTCACGGTCACCAACCGTTAGCATATTGTCCGGTCAGCACACACATATGTTCATGTAAATAGTGTGTTGCACATAGTCCTCCGGCTACATTTCACGACTCGCTCGGAAGTGTGATAAACGATCTCACTTAGATCCGTGCTACTACTGTCCTTCATTCCCTCAATCGCCTTGGCCCCTCCACTACAATCCAAATGCTAAAATTTCCTTTACCGTCGGAGTATGTCTTAACCACATCCGTGGTCCTCGATGCTCGCACTGCGCTAATCACTAATTAGCTTTCATTATCTACTGGCCACTGTTTTTGCATAAACATCACACATACCCTTCCCGTACTATGTATGCCGCTTAAAAACAAACTGAACCCTCCCCTGCGAGATGTAGCTCTTGATGTTTCAGCTCAAAAAACTACTTCATCTGTCGTAGCTGTGCGTCAATATACCTGTGTAAAAAAAAGGGTAGTCCGGAGCACAAGTGGAGGTGTTAGATTTCGAGCGCTTGACATGATCGAGCATCCGTCGTGTGCGTAGTTCAGCGATTATGTGCAATGAGCCAACGGATCTCGAGCGTCAATTAGCATTCGTTTGAAACCGTGCTTCCGTCAAACTGTGCCCGCGAGGTCAGAATCAGAGAAACGAAACTTTCATCCGTCTGTTTGTACGTGGGTGTGTATAACGTATTCGTCGACGAATTAAATACGCGCACTCGATGCGATTCATTGATAATGTTACCGCCCAAAGAACTGGGAAATAAACTGTAAAAAGTGTAACTTGTTAGCAAACATTTTTCTTCAAAAATTCGTGCGTTAGGTCGGCTTTTTATCGTGCCTTCGAAACGTTTAGATATCAAGGCCCAAGACCAAGACGAACTGCAATTGGTCACTTCCGTTGGCTACAACAACGCCGCTTGACCCGCAGCGCCAAACTCCATACCCACTCCATCCAAAGCATTCTCCAAAGAATCTCAATTCAGAGACCGGTAGTTGTACCATACATATGGAGGAACTTTATATCTCTTTCGTACCACTTTCCATGCCATCCATTCTCGACCATACTAGCTTTCCATTGGGCAGGACAATCATTTAAGACAATTTACTGCTAGATTTTATCAATTTGAGCGTATACCGCGTGGCTCAAGCCGCTCAAAACACATTCGTGATAAGACGATTTTGGAACAACGATTCGTTACTCGCGCGTGCTCCAAAATTTTTACAAAAACCTTTCCCTCGTCCGGCCGGTTTCGTGCGTGCCAAGAGTGCAAGGCTATGGTTGCTTAGCTTTGCCAGGGCTGTGATCATTCGCACACGGGCACATGGCGTTCGCTTTGTTTACGCTGGAAATTGTCATTGTCACACCAGCATGCGAACTGTTGAAATGAAACTGTGCTAATAGGACGTCGGGTGAGCAAATTACAACGGTCGATAATAATGCCACTGTAAATTGCAAGGTTAAACGGATAAAGCAAGCTAATCGTACGACCAGTTCCTAACAGGCTACCTAAAGGTTGCGACGTTCAATAGCAAATGGTACAGGTATCATAGACTGTATGGGAAACGATTCGTGTACGATGGAGGCGCCCAGCTACTTGTTGATACCATCATTTATATGCAGCTTTATGCATTATTTCAAGCCCAAAATAGCTTACTTATGTACGCTGTAATCATGTTTACGAAACAATCAATCGAACGCGAATCCTTTTTACTCATTTTAAAATTAAATACAAGTTTGGCATGTTGAACAACGCTAACGAAAAAAAATTGTTTGATTCTTCCGTTCATCTGCCTACTCGCACAATCCCTCTTATTATCGACCACGCGATAAATAGTCGAATCGAAACTTCGAGCTTACACCGTGCGCTATCAGCCAATAGACCTCCGCGCGAGTGGTATGTTTTCTAAACAAGTAATCCCAATACAAACAACGCCAGATACAGGTTTGATCTGGTGATGGGCAGATTTACAAAATTAAAAGCAACCGGTTCATTAAACCGCGAGGAATGATGGTCGACTTAATCGTTGTACGGGCGCGAACCGTAAACGATGCGTCATCTTACAACCGCACATATATGCGCTGGGAAATGTTCGAATGCAACGAACCAAATGCAGGTGCTTCAACGTTCCGTAATTAATATAAAGCAAATAGATTTATTTTACGTCTATTTACGGAAGATGCATTTATATTTAGACTATTTACAACGAACATGTTGCACCTTAATTCAGATACAGTATTGCATACTGTACAGATTTACACATTAACTGACAAACTAAAATAGCTCATATAAATAGAGTTTGCCAGACGGTTTTCTGCGAAGCTCTTGCACAGTATCAGAACTTACCACTACTCCGATTGCAAATTATAGTTATTCGCGTGTGGTGAATGCATCTGAACGATCAACGCCATTCCGTCTGGCGTAGTGAGTGAGCATTGCAAACCCAAACAAAACATCCTTTCAAAACATCTGCTTTCTTACCGTTCGCGAGCCACTCCGAACCAGGGATCAAGCTGGCTAAACCAGTTTCAACCGGACATCCTTTGCGCTTCACTACGCTCGCGTCTAGCGTTCCATGGCCACTGCACTTGCCCAAACACAACGCCGTTGACAGCGTACGTCGATAGGGGATTGGTAAAGTACAGCGTGTTGTCAGTGTGCCCCTTTTCGTGCGGCAGTTATATCGCTCTCCTATCTACCACATGCAACTTGAATACGGTGGTTTCATCCGGATAAAAGAAGCACTAATGACCCATTTCTGGTTACAGGTTATCTTTAGTCCGACAACTGCCGCTCGTATGTTTAAAATATCTTTCGAAAAATCGTTTTCCAAAACTGGACGAATCCGGACGGCACCGTAGCAACTTAAGATTACGCTGGTTTCACACGGCTGTATCTGGACTGTACCTAAAGAACCTATTTCTTGCAGTTGCTTTTAAGCTGCTGTGGAGATATGGCGGTGATCATGCACGCGTTAGGATGATATCAATGAAAGGACAGGTACAATTTTGACCAATAGTTGTCTGTTACCAACGTTAATTGGTGACGTCAATTAGGGTTCTGCAGGGTCGATACACTTTGCTCGCTTGGGAAGCATTACTTGACACCAGTGAAGCATCTGCTAAAACTGTATGAAACAGTCAGCCAATCAACGTCATAACGCCGAACCACATTCACTTTGCCACAATTCTTGAAACTGTGGTCTAAAAACTCAACCCTCAAAAAAAGCCAACTTCGGTTTCAATTATTTTTTTTTCGCACATTCTTCGCTTGCTCTTGATGGCAAAATCGCTGTGTGACACTTGCGCTAGTGATGGACCATGGTAAAAATAGTCACTTTCTGTCTCTTTCTATTTGTTAAACATTCATAAAATCTTTCACTTTCTCTCTCTCTCTCTTTCTTTCTTTCGATCTTCCTACCATCTCATATTCACAAACAGCAGACACACAAACCTGTACTATGTCCTTCTCGGCATGCTTGTATCTTGCCCCTGTTTGTGAAGGCAACAGTGTACTCCGGTGTATCGTCATCGATTTAACAACGGTCGACCCTGCCAAATCTAGAGCGCAAAAGCATTCGTCGGACCTACGTCAATCGGACGCTAGCCGACCAGCTGCCCGTGGTGGTGTTTGACCATGCTCTGGCCAGGTACGTCATGAAACACCGGACCAGCGCACACGCCGAAACCAGAATCGCCGACTCCTAAGGCATGTGGATTAACCTTGGATGTGTGTTGATACTCTACCACGACGACCACATACAGCTGTGCTAGCATGGTTTTACCCTCGGTTGGAAGTAGCAGCAGTAACAGCACCACTAAACCGTAAAGCACCGGGGAGGATGATCACCCACTATCAACATGCAAACTGACCGGTGTGTCGGGAGCATCTTGATCCTCACATCCCTTGACGTGTTCGCGCACTCTCACACTTCACACAACCATGGGAGGTGTTTTATTTTTGGTCTAAAATGGTACACCTATTAATAGGTTTGTCTGCCGGATGGCGTCCCTGTTCAAGAAGATGCCGAGAGGGTTTGTTGTTTGTACTGATTCGCCCCCGATTCCTCTCCTGCACACAGCTTTTTAGCTCCGACACCCAATCACCGTGTAGACGGCACGGAAGGAAGAAGCAGTTGGCACATTTCCTTATCCTTCCTTCATGCAGCAGCTTTAATGAGTGCACAAACAGGGAGTTAATTCATAGCAGATGCGTTGCGGCGAACCTTACGCCAGGTTGTCCGTAACGCGCTGTATAAGCCAACGGTCAGCGAATACTGTTGAACCATTCTTCACAATCTACCAGAAAACCGCTCATTACTATCTGTTTTTCCGAACCGGCATGGCCACAACCACCGGGCTTAATGCTCGCGTGAGCCGTAACGCGCGCTTTATCATGCCGTATTTTTATCGCTATGCGTGCGTTACACCTCGGCTAGGGTGCGTAATCGATCTTTCAAATTGCAGCAAAATTTCAACCCCTTACGGCGAAACTTTCGGCGATGGTGGTGCTGTTGCCACACTGGCAAATGAGGAAACATTTATCAATGTGCCCCCCGAACGAATGGAACTGTTCTTGCTGGTGTTTGTCGGCGTCATACTTTACGGTTTTGCCATTTAGTGTTTTTTCTCTCTCTCTCTCTCTCTCTCTCTCTCTTTAACCACAAACCTCATCCAGCTCCAATTTGCACTGCACCGTTTAAACCTTCGGAAAGACTATCAGATAAGCCGATAAAAAAAAAACAACTCTCTATCTCCACCTTCAATTCTTTGCCATTTAAGCGCCTTTTCTTACCGCATGCGCATCGCGCATGTTGCCGCAATGCTAGTGAACCTGACCGAAGACAGTGCCACAGCTGTAGATAGCACGCAGATAACCAAGATATTTGTGGGTTTCCAAGCGATGAATCATTGTATCCAAAATAAGCCAGTGGGAAAAACAATTTGACATAAAGTTCATGGATCACAACACATTTTCTAGTTATTATTGACGTAAACCTTTGCGATTATCGCCTTAATGTAGATAAAGACTAACTAGATGTACATCTGTTGAAAAATATTTTGACATATGCTACTTTATCTACCTATTTCATTATTTAAGTCGTCTTGTTCGGTTTTTGTATGTATATAAACAAATATTTTTTACTGCAATTGCACGATTGTGCATACCGGCCGTAGAGTCAGCTCATTTCAGACATCAAATGACGATGGTCCCGTCACACAAACACACTGAACGAATAGAAAGATGGATAGCAAAACGCCACTGAACACCGCCGATGCCACACACAAACACACGTTACACACCTCATGGTCACCCCGTACAACGAAACGGCTTGATGGTGTGGATATATGCTCTGCTGGCTGCTCGTAGCATTACCTTCAATTTATCGATTTTATGAGCCGTGTACACAGAGAAACGTGCGCTCGTGTGAATGCTTTTTCACCACCGGTAAAACTAGCAACTGCATTTGCTATTACATCCCACATGCAAACTTTTGCTGAATATCGATCAGCGAGTATGAGTGTGTGTGAGTGTGAGGGAGACAGGGTGGCAGTTTGGGGACCCCGTACAAGGGGTATTTTCCTTGTATAAAAAAAAAAACCATTTGTCGGGCGCAATGCATCCGGAAGTAGAACTTCAGCTGAAACAAGCATGTTTGCTTGTGGTAGCAGCTGGCGACACGTTGCCCTGTGCCGAGCCCACACACACACACACAAACGCATACACAGACATATGGATTCGCAAACAAATCGTGTGAAACAATGTGCACCATATATCCCATTACGACTTATGCTACCGGAGACCGATTATCGAGACATGAACATTAGCCAGGGGCGGTTACACATCTGAGCCCAGCCCAGCAATGCAAAGGCAGGAACCAGTTTCAATTGTCCTGTGTGAGGGAGTTGCTAGAGTATGGGATTTTCTAAAGAGCAACAACAGATAGCAGTAAGCCACAGAAACAATGACAGCCTAGCAGAAGGAACACAAAAGTGGAACATTAGCTGAAGTTGGCAGCAATAAAAAGGCTTTCTCCTAAGATGTACACACACACACACACCCTTGCCTCTATTCGTTTTCGCAAGCCAAATCAGATCAAGCGAATACGAACAATAGGCGAAGAACAAGCAGCTAGACAGGCTCTTGTTGGGTGCAGGGAAAAGCTCCAACTCGACGCCACAAGTATCCTTGTATCCATTTTTCTCAAGTGGAATTCAATCGTTAATACTTCTCTCGCTTCCTTATCTTTCGCTCTTCCCTTTCCCTTTCCCCCTACCGACGAGGGACAACGTTGATGACCTGCCGTGGCCTGATCGAGTGCTACTCTGAGTGTGTCTGTGTGCGCCCTGTGAGCACAACACTTCACATGAGGCTGAAATACGATTTGGCACGGTGTATGGTAAACCAGCGGTTCGAAGCAAAAGTTCGAATTGCAATTTCTCTTCGATCCACTGAAAGCAAAGTTGGCGAACATGAGAAACAAGGGCGTACAGGAGCGTAAACATTCACAGGCCCCAAAAAAAACCAAAATGGCTGTGAAATGTGTAAAAAAAAAACTCTCCCGAAATGGGACCAATCTAGACCGCCGGTTCACAAGCATAAAGGAGCGCAAGTGTAAAAACTCTTGGTCCCACTACCAGTTCGCGCTACCAAGCTTCCAGTAACGAATATATGCACAATGTTGTGGCGATTGCATTGGCGTCAGTGAGGAGCCACCCGAAGCTGGTGCTGGGTTGGCGAGTTTGGAGCTATTATGCCTTCGCAAGTGTACATCTGTACGGGGCGCGCGTACTAGGTCGAGAATACAGGACAGCGTTCCTTCCTGTGTTCAAACTGTCAACGGTGGACACGCTCACTTGTGTCATGCTCAACCAAGCGGATACAGGATTGAATAATAATGATGGTTGCTTTCCTTGGGCGTAACAGCAGGAGTTTGGGAGGCTAGGCAACAATTTCATTCCAAATTTTCCCTTAGTCATTAACCATTTCTATCATACGCCTATCTTCCCTAACTCTCCATGATTAAACCAAACCATCGACGTCCTTTCCCAAACAGGTAAAAAAATAATGCGCGGAGGCTCGGCTGGAAGTGTGCGAAAAACTTATTTACAGCGCTCGTACTTTCTTCCAGCATGAGTAGAAAATATCGTCATACACCAAATAGTTGGAATCTACGCTCTTTCTTGCCGGCACCGGTGTACCAGTCGGTCGATTGCTACTAGAGTTACATCATCGTCAGTATTAGAGTTGCTCTACGGAGAACGAAAAACTTTTCGCCAAACGATCCCACATCCACACGAAGAACTTACCACGCGGAACGGCTATTTTTCCATTACTCATAATGACAGTACAACACACCACCACCAAAATTACAACCAGTGAGATTAGCTTTACTGGAAATGCAACTGCATAGAGGAGTTGAACAAAACAAATTAAAAAAAAAACTTCAACTAAAGGAGGCTTGTTCTGCAGTTTGTGGAGGGAGTGCACAACAGTTAAATTTACCTACCGTACCAGTACCCCAATCGCTCCAAAGCTTATTTGATGACGTCAATTAGAAAAGCTTCCCACAGGACTCGTCGATTTTTCTATACCGTCCAGTTTCCCACATTCGGCTCCTTGAAACGGTCCTCCGTCGAGCAACTTAACCTATTCGAGAACCTCACTCATTTACCGTATCCCAGAGAATATATCCCAACCTTTCCAAGAGAATGCATGAGAAAGCTCTGTCCCGAAGCTACCGTGAACAGGAGAAATTATCCTCAAAAGCATGCACACCAAGCGTGTCGGTGTGTTTGTGTGTTTGTGTGCTTGAGTGTGGTTGTAAGTAGGCCATCAGAATCTGGTTCAGTGTTTGTGTGTGAGCAATGGGGCACATGGAAAATATTACATAACACTGAATGATTTGGTAAGTTGGTACGCTCTGTGAGCATTGCCGCAGCAACGGGAGCAAAGCGACATGGGCACTGCTTTCTGGTGGCTCCCGGTCTGAAAGTTCCCTTTTTTCCCGAGAACACATACATGCAGCCATTGCACCAATGATCGGAAAAGCCGGGAGAAAGCACACACTGCGCTCAGAGAGCGTGTCCGCAGATGTAGCGTTCGAGAAAACTTCCTGACCAAGTTATAGCTCAGAGAGCTAAAGTTGAGGTGTCTAAAAGCGTGGTGTGTTAAAATCTGAAACAAAAAAGGACATCTTTTTCTCTTCACCACCAAAGAAAAATTACATTGCAAATGAGTTACTGAAAAAACTTTCCACGCCGTGAAAAACGATACCCACTTTTTGCGATTCACTCACAGGACGGGGTGAGTAGTTGAGCGACCATAAGTCCCTCCCAGGTTCTCCTTTCGCTTCCGGTAACACCGCGAGAGAAGTTCGATGCTCTCGCCGTTCCTCGCAAAAACCGGATCACGAAATTTTCGACCCAAGTGGTTACATAATTTGATGAAAAGGCGCTACTCATCTTACGGTACACCGTGTTTCAAAACCAGTGTGTTCATTCGGCGAACTTTGAACCAAAAAAAAATCACCCCAAAACCATTTAACTATATTCTAACTCAAATTCTGGATCTGGTAAGCTTTCCGGAACTTCGAATATCGTCATCGTTACCCGTTTCCATAATCTATCTGTGGTCGTTCGATGATGGCTCAATGTCACCGCTACCATTAAACTTTGCCCTAACGACTAGAATATGGCGTTCGACCCTAGGGCTTTAGGCCAAACTTGTTAATTTTTATTCCACTTCAAAGAAACATTATTCACGCCCCAACTCGCACCCCCTTTTTTCCCCAAAAAGCTTAACCCCCATTTCCCAACGGGGTCGAACCCTGTGCACTGTTGTGTATCAATAAAAATGTGGGACATTTGGCATCCAGTTTGGTTATGTCACACTGCCAAGAAAATTTCAAGGATGTATGTAATATATGTGGGAAAAACAACACTACGATAGGTTGGAGGTCGTGACATGAGCCACTGTTTACGGAAAACATAAGTTGAGGTAGACAAAAATCGGTTTGCAGAAAAATACTTTCCACTTCCAGTTGCCATGTTTGCGAACCATTCTATTCCTGTAAAAAAAATTATCTTGTCGGAGGTGAAATGTTGTGAAGTTGTGGCACATTATCATTGAACGGTGGTACAATGAGCAGTAAACAAGCTCAGTAACCTGTTACCAAGTGCCTTTTTTTCAATCCAGTTACACAACACCTCGCACCGAAACTGGACCCGGAAATAAAGGCTTTGCGTAATGTGCCTTGAACATTCCCAAAATTCTCATAACGCAAGTGTTAATTCTCTCGTATCACGATAAGTGAAAAGAGAAAAATGTAATGCCTCGAGCTTCCTGTTGCTAATTGCCTAAAACTAATGCCCTTTGTCTTAGGGTTCTAATTGAGTGTTCATTATATTGCACGGGACGAAACAGATACATCTCCAGTATCTTCTTCACCGTTGTCCATAGTCACATGTGATTAGGACAATTTGAATGTCTTCTTCTCGGGGGCATATAATAGTGCGCGACTCCAGGAAGCAGCAAGGCCATATACACCATATCAATTTCAGCCCAGTAAATGGTCGTCAACATCCGCCAAGGAACGGGAGTATCGAATTTTTGACATCATCGCGTTGATTAGTCTGGCAAACAGTGTTACACAACCAACGGGCATCCATCGGCCGGGTCTACCATCGTTTACCCTTAGTCTATCGTCACTAATACGCGCCTGACGTTTGCAGAACTCCGCACTATAAAGATCAACCCACGAACGTGTTTCGTCTCGAGCGGGAGAATAAAAAAAACAAAGTGGACCAACATAAGAAGGCAGGAGGACGCTATCATTTATGCATACAGATATTGCTTTCAATTGAAGACATCCGCGATCATCGCGTCGTCTATTGTCCGTGTGTTCCTATTATCATCATCATCATCATCGTCGTCATCCTTCACGGTGTTCACAGCAGCATTAGAAACAATGGTTTGCAAAATACATACAGAGTATTTTGATCGTCGGCTTACACACCAGACGCTGTTGACCCAGCACGGTAGTCTGCTTTTTCCGTGCCAATTCCAAAGTCCCCAACCTAAAGGTGTGGTAGAAAACGCTACGCTAATTTCAGCAAACACCCTTCAAACATAATTTTAAGCTCATCGCGATCGCCACTATGATCCTGTCCTTACTCTGCTCTATCCCGGGTGTGTTTGAGTTTGTGTGTGTGTGTGTGTGTGTCTATGGGTATGGGAGACCTTCGCAATCATTCACATCCGAGAACAACTTTTTATGGCCTTTTCACGTGTCCCATTGTTGTTTGCACCATCTGCCCTTCTCCAGAGTAGTTCTCGAAATCGCTATCAGCCTGTTGGAAACCGTAGCAACATTGCTCAATTGCTTACTTTACACGTACTAACAATATTTTACACATCAAGTTCGACCCCGCTTGCTGCTGCTGGTACACGTTCCATGGTGGCTGGTAAGGAAGGATGGAAACGGCTGAATGGAGGAGGATAGTGTCGACCATCGCCTCCCTGTAGTACGTACCGGTGGGCTGATGATAATTGTTTGTAAAGGCTCAACCATACCTTCAATGCCTTCTCAACCTCCAGTGGAGAGTGTGGTGCACAGCGGTGGCGTAATTGGTCGTTTAAGTTTCGCCGTTGTCATTGTCAACATTTGCCCCACTTTATACCCTACTATTACTACCCTTTTTGCACGAAACGGAAGGATAGCACCGCCGTTCCGAACCTCCTTGCCGTATACCCTTGTATGTGTGATAAATAAAAATCAATCTTGTCCACTTATCCTCCCAAGAGGGCCGCGTCTGACTGTGGCGTTACACTACCAGATAATGGTGGGCAGATAGGTGGCAACACTTCTAAAATGGTTCAACATGGACGCAGTGTTCGGTGGTGTAGTATTGTTGCAAAAATAAAGTACAAACAATCTACGAAACTCTTGCCATAAACGTCTTTGCACAGTTTTTTTCCAGCACGATCACAACCTATGAGTAATGCCGTGTTGTGTGACAACACATCTTGCTCAATTTTTCTAATCCTTACAAAAAAGATACGCATCAGCTTGCCTGATTAGGGTAAATTATCTCATCAGAAAAGTGCGTTTGAAAAGCATCATAGCAGGGCAACACAATGCTAGCGAGCCAACACTACTATGTTGTGATGCGGCCAACAATTCCGAGAGTGACAAGTGCGGCTAGAGTTCTTCTCTAAATTGATGCATCCGCACTTTTATCTCCGTGGGTTTAGCTTTACTGACCTGACACCAGTTTCTTGGCCGGGGTCTTGCCCCGCTAATGGTCAATGAGTAGTCCAGCGCGAGACGCAGGAGCGATAATGCGAAGACGGGAAGCGGATCAGCCATCACGAGTGGCACGCGCTTGGAGCATGAAGCAACTAGAAGAATGCTCAGTGTCGCGCAGTGGCGGTGGAAGTCACCGCCAGGCAATCATAGTAAGTGCGATCGTAAATCTTCTAACATTCTAACTAGCGCATTGTATAATGTGCTGCTGTCTCTTGAACATTCTAGCGATGTTAGAATACGGTACAGGATGTCAGGAAAAATGCACCCACTTCTTTAAGGTGGTAAGGACAATTAGGAAATGCTTTCTATGGGACGCTGAACGAAATATCTTGTCGCCCGCCCCTACGATAACTTCAAGCTTTCATCAACATCAAGTTAGTTCATCATTCATTATCATTTGTCAAAAATTGTTTATTTTAAATTCAAAAACCGTTACGATACGAAGGAATTGCATTCGTAACTTTCAAGACTGCACCGGATTACATAACCAGCGACAAACGCCCATCGCCAAACATTAGGACCACACACGTGAGCAGCGAAAAAGCGTTTTTTCTTTTGCATGGCGAGATGGCTTATAGAATGAGATACGAGTTTTCGAATCCCAAGGACCACAAGTACCCATCTACAACTTCCCTTTGTTTTCTGATGCAACCAAAAGACCCGCATTCGCCCTTGAGCCTCTGTCAGTTTTGTCAGACGTTTAGCAGGGGAAGTATGCATGGCGAGATGGCTTATAGAATGAGATACGAGTTTTCGAATCCCAAGGACCACAAGTACCCATCTACAACTTCCCTTTGTTTTCTGATGCAACCAAAAGACCCGCATTCGCCCTTGAGCCTCTGTCAGTTTTGTCAGACGTTTAGCAGGGGAAGTAGAGAATGGTAGGAAAAAACGAGGGCGTTTCAATTCCTGGTTGCAGATAGGCAACAAAAATCGTGACATCGTGCTCGTGCGTGAGGGCGTGCGTGCGTGCGTGAGTACGTGTATGATGGATATAGGCAGACACATGGAGGGCTCGTTTAATACCAATACCAACACACACACGTACACCCCATTGCGCACTTTTCATCTGTGCAGTAAGGATGCGCGTCAAACGGGTTTCTTTTACTCTTGTTTTGTTCTGTGACACTCATGAGTTCCTGCAGGATCTTCCAGCGCCGACCTTCGCGCTGGTATTGGTGGGCTCGCGATTACTGAAGGACACCGCCACTGGACACACGCACGCATTTCTCTGGCTCTCACTAGTTTCACAACATTGAACAAAAAAAATGACACACCGCTGGAAGCGTTTGTGCCGTGCAATATGGAGGCGCATGATTCTCCTGGCCTGTCCATGCTCTCCAACAAAACGCACAACTGCTTTCTCTTCTATAGTCGTCGACGATAAAGTTGGTGAACAAAATCGAAGTCTCATGAGCAGCATACTAACAAAAAAAAAGCTGCTAACTCAATACACATACCAACAACTCCCTGAAGGCAGCAGTGGGTGTGCGTAGGAGCGACTGGGACCCCGACCGGGTGACCGCTCTGGTTAAAAGTACGAAACCATTAATCGCATAACGATTGACCCGGGGGCACATACGCGGCAAACACTGGAAACCTTTTTACTCGCCCCCAGCCATGTTACGAATTTTCCTTGTATTTTATTCTATTTTCAGTGTGTAATTTCTCTTCCCTTTTTCTTTTTGTTCAGCGAGTTTGAACAAAAATAATGCAATTACGTTCCCTAGCGGTCCGATAGACGCGGGCAGCAAGTATCATTCGCAATGCGTGTGCCCTAAAATAAAAACCCTCCAAGAAAATTAACAAGAACTCAACGCATCAAGTTACCGTTACGTAACTAGATATGGACCTGCTTTAAACCCTCTGCATGTAAGCACAAAACCGCTGATCGGTGTGCGCGCTAATAGGCTAGCTCCAAACCAAACCCCCCAAAATGGGATAGAGAGTGAAGAAAGGGGAAGTTCGTTTTATTTATCGCACCTCGACCTTGCAGATTTTTGGACCACGGTTGTCTATGGTACTGATAACGGCAAGCGGCTGTCCCTTCGACGATACCTGTGTCTGCATCGGAAGGGACTCTTCGATAAGCGCCATACTCTCTCTCTCTCTCTCTCTCTCTCCCTCTCTTCCTCTCCCAAAAACCCTGGACTCCATTGGTATATGACAACACACGATCCAAAAAAGACGTGAGTAGCGTGTGATTAAGGTGCCGTAAAAGCGGAATACAGAAGAAACACGTCATTACTGTCGGTGCACGGCACCAGAGAGGTCCGTGCGAAGAAAAATCGATAACACCCCTTATCGGTTCGCTACGATTTGCTTGGAACAGCGAACAGACCGAACAGTTTGGGATAGCCACCCTTCTAAACACCCGCCGCTGCTGTTGCTACCACCGCCAGAAGGTGTCCAGTGTCTCGTTCAAGGCGAATGGTTTAATCCTTCGCACCGATCCGATGTATTCAATCGCTGGAACCGGTTAACTGGTTGCGCGTTGCCTACAGCGTAATGCTCTGCGCCACCCAATGCGGACAAATCGATTGCACACACATACGCCGCCGTATGTGTGGTTTTGTGTTGTGTGTTTTGTTTTGCTTCTTTTTATTGACCTCCCAAGGTAAGTTGTCGTCGTCGTCAAAGCCGCCAATAACCGAGGGTGACATTTTTACTGTGGAAAGCAGCAGTGGATCATAATTGATAGACGAGTCCGAAAGAAGTTGTTCTATGCGCTCCGCGCTGGAGATACATAGTAGAAGTTCTATGCGCTCCGCGCTGGAGATACATGCTGGTGCTCTGCCAGATGCCTGAAAATAGCTTTATATAATACATCGATTATTCATTTCAAGGGCAAGAATCAGATGGATCTCTACGCGAAAGTCAAATAAGAGCTCCACACATCTATTTTCCCTGTAACGATGGAACTTCTACTACTGTTTTACAAATAATTGATCCACAAACTAATTATTATCCTCTATCGTGCTTTAGAATAGGACATGCAAACTGAGTTCCTCGTGTTCCTTAATATCCTGCAGTGAGTAACTTCATATACAATGCAACAACAGGACATCAATAACTACCGACTAGCAGGTGATCGCAGACAGAGACGCCGCCCACCCGGAGACGGGTTGTCTGGCTGGGTGGCTGGTCCCACCCATAGTTTCACCTTTATTCGTTTTTTTTTCCTTTCCAGCAAAGCATGTCAAAGCACGATGTTCTAGAATCAATGGAATGAGAACAAAAGCTAACAGCAAATCAACCACATACAGCCATGGCGAATTGCCCGATAAATAAGACTGGTAACAACCGACAAAATGGCAGTCAGTTTCGATCGTTCCGGTGCGGAAGTAAACCCCGACTACACTTTAAAATCTTCTTTATTAAGCTCCGGAACTGCTCGTGATTGTAATATTGTAACAGCAAAAAAAAAGAACGGGAAAACTATTTCATTTGCCAAACATTATGCTCACCTTTGGCTCTAGGTACATCGCAAGCATAATAAATGACGGCCCCTGTGATGTAACGGTTCACAATCGTCTCTTTACGTAACACGCTGGCGTACGGTACCGAATGACCGTCCTGCCTCCTCCAGCCGGCGTGTCTGCCTGCACGTGTGCGTTCTTCCCTTCGCATTCACAGTCGCTTTATTTCGAGTTAAAAAAAATCAATAGCTAATAGAGTAAGAATGCGAGTAACCGAGTTTGCCCGTGGCATGTCTAAAAACTATTACGAAACTGAATTTGCTCCCCCCCGTTTGTGTTGCCCGTACCCGAAATGGCACAAGATTTCGCACAACAGTTTATATAGGAAAGATTTTATAAAACTTAAGTAAGCATATTTTAATATCAGTTACACACACATAACGAATTGATCACGTCGTCGCCTTGTTTAATGCCCGTGCCGGTGCTAGAACTCCCCCGAAGTCGGCATAAAATAATCAACTGGTGCGATGGAGGCTCACGTCCGTGTCAATCGCTTTCGCCGTCTCCATTATCATCAGGGCAGGTTGGGTTGTTGTGCAGTTCATTAGAATGCAGAATAATATGAGCAGGAACGAGGTGCGAGATGCCCTACTACGCCCTCGCTTGCAGCAGGAAACCCAGCTTCGTAACACGGTTTTATGTTTCACACTCTGTGCGCTCTCGCTCAAAGCCCTAGTAGTGACGTCATCATTTTTATGGATTTTATTTCACTTTTTTTGTTGCAGACAGTGCACCGACTACACATCGTCGAGGAAGTAGGATGCATCGCAGCAAAAAAAAGAAGTGTGAAAAGTAAAAAACTGTGTCATCGTGTGCGCCATTCCATTTTGCAAGAGTTATAAGTATACTGTACAAAAATAAAATTAATCTACAGAGTGAAGACGGACGGAGTGTGACACAATTTGGAACAGAATTGGACAGAAAGCCTTCCCATCAAGGCTTGGCTGTGTTGCATTCCGTTCGTTCTTAGTATCGCGCTAGAACATGATATCGCGCACAAGACATGCTGCTGCAGATCAATAACGGGGTTCGTTGTTACATAAGGACTGCTTGCCGGAGGTGGTAACAACTCTTTTCTTTCGTTTTCTTTTCTTTTTTGCACAAGCACAGTAAAAACACAAGCAAGAAACATTGCTGGCGGTACACAACGAAGCGATGCTATCGGCAGCTCCGTTAGGTGTTCAACACAAACCAACCGAACTACTGGGCAAATTTAAAACCTAGGGTGGATCCCATAACTCCGCTCCAAAACACGAGGCACAAAATGACACATTGATAAGCGATGGTTATGTGCCGGTGTGTTTTGTGATTCCCTGCGATTCTATAGTAAAAAAAATGGCTCCGGTTATGCTTCTTAAAAACTCGTTGCTTACCAAAGCTGTATGTGATATGACCCATTCAAAAATAACAGATGTCAAACAACGTCCAAAAATTATCGTTATCGATATTATCACTCGTAACATTATCAGTACACTCCACGGGAAACGCTATCGCTACCCCTCTTACAGTTATTAGTGTCCATGGTTGTCCGTGAAAGCTTGGTGGAAGCCACTTTTCTAATCATTAAGGCAGCACACACACGCGCACCTTCAAAATCTCCCCCTTTTGAAAGCACGAACAGGAATGTTTTTTTGAAACAACAGTTCAAAATCGATCAATCATAAGACGTGTCGTGAGACTTCAACATCTGCCGGGACGGGACACAGTTCTCTCCCCCACACCTTTTTGGCGCTTAATAATTAATTCACACAAGCAGACAAACAAGCACAAGCTAGCAGCAGTTTGTTGGCTCGGTTCTTCCTATTAGATTTTACCGATGGGTTTGAAATTTTATCTCCGAAATGTTACTTGCTACATCTAAGCACATCCTGATGACTAACTTTCCAAACAGTTGCGAGTAATAAATGAAAAATGTCAAACATGAGTGCGACATAAAATTACAAAACCAACGCGTTATCACAGACCTACCGCAAAAAAATGGCATTTATGTCAAAACATGGACAAATCAATGGTTTTTGTTTTCGCAGAATTTCGTTGATTTTACAACGCAACCCAGTGCTACGACCTGCACGCTTATCTGCATGATGGAATCACCCGGAACGATATCGGGGAACCAACCCGGACTCAAGCTGTGCTGTCTTTATCACCCACAATAGAGGTTGGATTAAAATATGCTTTAGTCCGTCATTACATCATTTACCCAACGAGCATCCAAATAAAATACAGTTCTTCACAACAAGCTAGCATACCCTTTTAAAAAGTGACATCTAGAGAATGGTGTGATCGACACCGTGCATGAATACCGTGTTCTGAGCTCGACAGAAGGAGTTCATGAAAATGTGCGGGAAATATTATATTTCCTTCATGAAAATGCCATCTCCATCGAACGGAAGATCTCTGCGAGCCGGGACACACACATGTTCTTGGAACAGCGCACTTCCCAATGACCCAATCACCAACGCGATCATCATCATCACGCGACTGAAACGCGTCATCGTACCGTGTTTTGGCACCAGTCGTGAAAAACTCTATCCAACCGTGTCGCGGCGATACCCGAGATTCGACGTACCCATAGGGAAGGGTAGCAACCAAAACACGTTTCAATTTCTTGCGCTTTGTAGGTAAAAAAACAAAACAATATTTTACGAGCCGCAATAGAGAGCAAGGCGAGAATGAATTAGTAAATATTAATTTAATGATTGACATTTTATATTAATCATACCCCTAAAGACAAAAAAAGTTCTCGAAAAAGTTCTGACCATTTGGGACATTTTTTGCTTTGCTTCTTCGGATCAATCCGCGTACTCAAGAGTGTGTGTGTGTCAAATGGCAAAAAGGGTGCGTTATTTATAGCTAAAATATCTGTGCGACTGTGTGCGGAGGGATCGCATCGTGAAGAAATTCACAATATGCAGCTGGTGCGCGCATAGAAACAAATTCTAGGAGCATCAAAAGTCGTCCGGTGGGATGCGTTTTACTGGGCACTGCAAATAAATCCTGATGCCATGGTATGTGTTGATGACGGCGAAGATGTGAGCCTCTCTCGCTCGCGTTTTGGGTCATGAATCAGACGGCAAAAAAGCGCAATGCCTATCGCTTTCGTACGTCATCAACACGTCCCGCGTCATGCTGTTTACGTTATTACCTTGGTCAAATATAAACAGGACAGGAGTTAAATACAAAACGTGAGTTGCTTAAGCGAAAAGTGAAACACTAAACAATCGAGCGGCGCCAATAGAGAGCGCTGCGAAACGTCACCACTGCCGATCGGGTGTCCGTGTCTTCGATTACACACGGGTTTTGATTGTCAATCATTGGAAACATCATTGGGACATACCACGAATTGGTTTTAATATGTATTCGGTGAGGCACTCGTTTTTTTTTTTTTTCGGTACGACCTTCACAAGTGGAACTTTGACTTATTATTGTTGCTTGTCTCTCACTCTACTACTACCACCAAATCGTTGTGTTCTCTATCACGCAACGTTTCTTCGGCCTCTGGTGCTTCTTTTCGGCAATGTTGCCGTATCATCATCGCTGGTCAATCTTCGTACATTTCGGCTATCTGTCCGTTTTGTGACCGTTTTGATTCGCCTGGTAACAACCCAGCAGCAAGAGGCACAGTACATTCGCTGGAGAGCTGCACAGGTTACAGACGCGAAAACGGGTGGCACGAGAATGTGATAAATGTGTACATACCAGGGGTAAATGCTATGCAGGCTCAGTGAAAATGTGTTTGAAGAACGTGTGACTTTTGAAGAGGCGCCGTAAATATTCTTCCCATCCCCTATGATTGTTAGCAATGCATCGCGACGATAAACAGCTTTTTTGTTTGTTAAATATTATTGCAGACACCGTTCGCACCACACAAACCTATTTGGATATTCTTTTTTTTTCTTTTCTTTATCGCGTCATGTTTTCGTACTGTTTCAAGTGCAATCGGAGTAAAGAGCATTGCAGAGCTAATATTTGTCGCAACTAAATTGCAAAGCACTGTTCGTTATGAAAAATTGCAAACAAACCTGCATCCATAGATGGTGCTTCAATAAAGCAAAACTTCCACCAAACGAGTTGATGTTGTTATAAAAATCCCTAACCATGTTTCCAACCATGGGTTTTCCATGTCAAACGAGTCAAGTACGTACGGGGGACTCGGTGAATTTTACAACACCTCAATTATCTGCTCTTAGTTTTAACAGAAGAACACTCGAGAAAACAATAAACAATAAAGCGAGTACCCGTTTTGAAATATCGACATTCGGATTGTTTGGCAAAAAGCACATAATCCTTACAAATTACAAATTAACATGATATAACGCTAGCTCTCTTTGCAAACAAACGCCACTGGCGCCATCTGTTGGCCGGTGCGCCAAGCACACACTACGCGTACGCACACGCAGCGCACCACTTGACACACAGCTCGAATTGAACACATGTACGAAGCGAAAAATCTAATCGATCCCTCTCAGAGCATGAGCCGGTTGCATGTGTGCGCTTATGAAATAGAGGAGGGTGGCTTTGGAGCAGCAGGGTGGGATCAGCTTGTGATGGACAGGCACAGGGCTTGAGAGCTGGACCTTGAGCGTTCTTGCCACCCCTCCCATCCTAATCACCCGTGTCTGCCCAGCGGTACAACAAAC
The DNA here is from genome assembly GCA_002091835.1 of Anopheles maculatus. Lineage (NCBI taxonomy): Eukaryota > Metazoa > Arthropoda > Insecta > Diptera > Culicidae > Anopheles > Anopheles maculatus. The sequence continues at coordinate 67,263 of KZ062931.1, forward strand.
CGTTCTCGCACACAAGCGTGAAATCTTCGGGGCTCTAGTAAAAGTGACCTAAATAAAATCTATCACAACGAGCGCGCACTAAGAAAACGTGCGGCCACCACACGAATACCAACACGGGCCAGCGTGTGTCGTTTGCACGATCGGTGGTGTTCGGGGCGTTCTATCGCAAATAAATATACTTGCGGCACGTAACTGCTCGACCCAGCCAACCAACACTCCCACTATACGTCTGTTGTTGAGGACGAGCAGACACAAGGGGTGAAGCGCCACTGCTACGGAGACATCCCCGGGGGTAAGTAATTCGTGTCATGTGCGCAAGCGAGTAAGTATGTTTGGTGGATAAACCCGAAAGCAAATAAAACACGTACCCCCGGATGGTGAGGATGGCCGGTGTATTGAAGGTGCTTTGATCTGTCGCGTGGTACCGGGTGCCATCAACGAACATCAACACGATCGCTTCGTACAACACAAAATCGATCTCGTCGCCGTGAAAAGTTTTTGCAACTGATTGCTGCATAATTTGCCATAAATGTCATCCCATTTTTTGAGGCAGCCGTGAAATGTTTTTGCAACTGATTGCTGCATAATTTGCCATAAATGTCATCCCATTTTTTGAGGCATATCCCAGTACGAAAACAATCGTTTTGTGCTGCTCTCCCGCTCACAAATCGCCGGTCAATCACTTACATCACATAACTTAAACCTCCTCTGATGAATGACCATCTCTGTAACAACAAAACAAAAACAAAAAAGTGCGAGCAGAGAGATAAAAACACAGCAACAACACCCCATCACCCTACCATCACAATCATATCCGATTAGTCCAATCGTAGATGATAATTTTGCATCAACAGCGCGCGCGAGCGAGACATTTGCCTGTTTAAAAATGGAAACCGGCGACATCGTGAGACGGCGCGCGCGCTGGAGAGGTTCCCCGGGCCATCGAAGGAGAGGACACGGTTTGCCACTGGTTGCTAAGGTAAAAGACCGGTTCCTACACCCTTGTACGTGATCCCGTGTTTACGGCTGCTACGAGGAAAAAACCACACTCAACAGGTAACCGGCGGGTTTGGCCAGCCCCGGCCAGTTACCGATCCTGCATGCACTTCCCTTCTCGATCACCGTTTCCCTTGTATCCATGTTGCCGGTTGGAACTGGTTTTGCGATCGTTTACATACATACACACACGCAGCCATCAAACTCTTTTCTCTCTCTATTTATTATTCGTCAACCCTCCACCACCCCATTGTCGATTCCGCACCATTTTCCAACATGCCTTGTTGTCCCTTCTGCAACGAGCGGATTATTTCAATTTCGCACCACTCATTTCATATATTTGTATTTCACAAACCGGCACGACACGATTTGCGTTTGCGTTCAAGCTCTCTCTCGACAGCAGACAGACGGGTAAGAGTGTACACGTTCGCCGCTTCCACACATTCTCCCTTTGCCAAGCAACGCACCAACACACCGTGTCTTGGTTGTGGTTATTGTCTCCTAATTCCTTTTGAGCGGGGATTTTTGGGACACCCGCCCAGGAAGGGTCTCCTCCAGGAAAGAAACGGGGGGTAGGAAGGAAGAAAACGACCAGGCAAAAAATACCCGCTGATCGCAAAGATCAGGTTTTACAGCCGTCGATCATTAAAAACCGGGGGTTTCTGTTGGCTTTCGCCGTAGCAGAAGCCGCAAAGCGCTCCCCCCTTAGCAAACGAAACGGTACGAGCTAAATATGAATGACGTCAAAAGATGGGTGGTAGTGAAACGCGACAACATATTGCCTATTTCACCACCAATCGATCACGTGCAACAAACGATCGATCACAAAAATCACGTGGATTTACACTATTCAAATAGATACTGAATTAAGCTTTCAAAAAGTTTCGCTACATTTATTGTGTCTTGATTCGACCCAACGACCTTCTGCACAACACTCCGAGAAGACACGGAAGGCAAAAAGTAGCAAACAAAACTTACGATTTCGCTTCGTTCAATGTCACACAAGCTCGCGAATGCATTTCGATTCAATCCCCATGGTCAATGTCGGCTGCATGCGTTGTTTTGCTCCAGCTTCATGGTTAAGAAGTGATGGGATGATGCTCGCTGCCGGAATTCCGAAGGAAATCAAGTAATAAAGAGCAGCGCAACAATGCGGAACAAGCGGAAGGAACTTAATTAACAAGGAGTATTAATCGAATTATTTTCGTGTAATGTGATCCTCAAATGAAAGGTAAATCGATACAATGCATTCATAGTATTTTCCAACCCCATACAACCCCATCAAATGTGGGATAGTTTGTACGATTACGTTCATTACAACAAGCAAATCTCTGACACAAAACATTGATTATCGCATACTTTACATTACCTCACTACATGCCGATCGTTCAATTCAAGCAGCAGTAGCAGTTCTATCTGGATCGTTACAAGCTCGAGATGAATAAGTATTGAAGAACGGAACAGATCGTGTGCATCGGAAGCTCAAACGGGGGAGGGGTTTGTTTTGGGGAGATACTGACGGTGATGGTGGTGAACGGATTGTGTGTGTTGTCATAAGAATGCGCAGACGCCGCACCCCATAGTAGCAGCAGCGGCAGCAACAGCAGCAACACACTTTCACGGTTCTCGGTGTTGCAAACACGGCTACTAAAGGCGTGTGCGTGCATTCAAGGTACTGCAATCCGACCGTACCCAATGCAGTGAAGAACAATTGATGCCGGACAAGTGCATTTGAACGCGTTTGTGTACGAGGAGTTTTCGTGCACGCGCCTTTAAATGCTCATTTGCATACTGACAATATTGTTAACGATAAGCTTCAACACACCTTCAAACTAGTTCAAATCAAGACAAGCGAGCGTACGAGATCGACCACTTACCACTGTACGCCAAACAGAAGATCTAGTTTATTCTGGAAGTATGATTCATTTGTCGCTGATAGCACGCATGCAAGGAAAAAATGAGTAATGCTTGTTGCTGCTTTCAGTGATTGTAACTACAACTAACGAACGAGACATTTTTTAAAGTAATCAATCAGATATTTACATAAGCGCATTCCACGGCAATAAATAAAAAACGATCTTAACAGAGCAAATTCTTTCGCTTTTCTGCACAGTAAAACCTTCTCCTTTACAGATGACGCATCATCCGGTTGAAACCGCGTGAGGAACTACCATGTGGTTCGTAAATTATCAGATAACACGTATCAGGTTGTTGGGTACGCCGCGCGCCGGTGGTTTTTGCCTGTTCGCTTTCATTCGGTCAAACATCAAAAACCCGGGACTACCTCAATGATTTGATACTCGCTACAACCCGGAGGTACGATAACGCAAAACCACAGCTGCTAGAACATTGGCCAGCAGAAGCGCAACAGACGAAAATGTGTCTGCCACCTGTCACACAGTAGGGCATGCGGAGATTGGGAAACAAAACAAACGGTAGTCAAAGCAACCGCACCACGGGAGTGATGTGCTGTATGTTTCTCTGTACCCGAGTTCCGTCATGCATTTGAAGTGTTGTACAATTAGGCATAGAAATATATCTAATTTGCATTGCATTTTTATTTCACCGCAGCAGGCCAAGAACCCTCCTTTACTGTGTGTGTTGGCTGCACAAGGAAACTCATTCATTAACGACGAATGTCATCATAGGGCGGCGGTGGGTAAAGGCAGCCAAATTGGTAGCGACACAACCGTCCCACCACGGGGACGCCATTCATTAACGGTCATCAGCGGCTGTAATGCTGCTGCACCAAGACGAACCAATTGCTTCGGGCGTGTCACCTAATACGTCTCTCAATATGTGCGAACGTCATTAGTTTGATCCCGGATCGGTTGGTTCCCGCGCCGGTCTTCCGTTGTCCGCTATCGCTAACTTTACCAGCGAGCGCAGTGGCACCGCGCGACGACGTTAGACAAATTATGTATTCGTGCTGTAACAGCAACACATACCCGCACACACACATGCACACACGCAGCTCGTGAGAAGCGCGTGTCGCGAACATGGGCGTAGTCTCGGGTGGCCCTGTGCGATCGGATCGCCTCTAATCGGTGGTCGCACTGTATTGCAGGGGTAAGCTATTTCTTCTACACCTTCAATCAATTGACGGGGCGGGTGTTTTGCATACTGTTTTTCGTCGCCATTAAGCAATACGTTTTTGGGCGGGGGACGGCGTAATGAGTACCCGAGACAGACGGTCGGATATAATCATCTCATGGCATGCTGCTGCGGGCGGGCTTGCTCGATATAAACCTGCGATGCTGCGCAGAGCCAGAAGACACACCACCATCATCAATGCTGCAGCGATCGTGTTAGCAAGTCAGTCCGCTTTTTTTTGTCTTCCTCCTCTTCCGTCGCAGTAGGCCACAGGAAGGTCAACAAGATCTGAGTTCAGTTTAAGCTCGCATCCCCAGCACATCTTTCATGCCCATATCTCCCCTTACACCTAAATACACTGTGATGAGCTGCAATGAAAATGTACCTTTCTTACCCATTGCTTCTCCCATGTTCCTTATCGCTCGTTACATTAAGGCTCTCCGATTGTGCATGCTTGCGGACTATATATTCCGCAAAGGTTCTAAAAGGATAGTTAAAGCAACCACTTACCTCTTCATCCATCGACCGCGCCATGCTTCTTGACGCCGATTGCCGAGTGTGTTTCTTTTCTCTTTGCTAACGCTAACCACACACACACACACGAACAGCCCTAGAGGAAAAGCAGCAACCCTTGATCTACAGCTCGCGTTCGTTCTCACCTCTTATGCTCGGCTCTGGTACCCAACGAGCCCCGTTGGAAAAAGGATAAGATGCCCTTTTTTCCCCCGACGACGGATGATGTCCTTCAGGCGTTCACGCACTCAGAAAAAAACCCCACCAACGCACGCACACACACGCGTTACAAAATAACACACACACACAATGTGGGGGGACCGTGCCCCGCCAGCGATGGCACCGACCCAAAGCGTACGTGAAGATGGAGCGCAAACGAATGCGAGTGAGACGGTGTGGCTGGTTTTCAGGGTCTTAATTGATAATGTTTTGCGTTTCGTTGCGTTGCACACCGGCTGGTCGCTTTCGCTTTTCGTTCACCGTTGGATTTTCACCTGTTTTCCACGGCACGGCAAGAAGACTTAAAAATCTAACAACACGAACGACCAAACTTCAGGAAAGAAAGGTGCTGTCATGCCGAACACGGGCCCCAAGGTTGATATAGATCGAATCCAGGTGTGCAGGTTTTGTGTGAAACTGTATACTTTTCATTTTTTCATTTTTATTGCTTTTATCGTGCATTAGTGTACTAAAAAACACAATCAATTGAAAAATCTAAACGTTTTTTTATGAACTGAAAATCCTTACTTTCAATGCAATGATGCATTAAATATAAATCAATTTTCGGGCTTATATATACACACCTTGCCTGCTCGGTTTGTGCGAATGAGAATATCGAAGAACTGAACTCCGGTAGCTGTAAACAGCGCTTGCGACCATTGCCGAACACTGCCGAACGATGCCGAAGTCTTTCGATATCGAAATTCCTCCATCAACGGTTTTTGAATGTGCGTTTTCAGAATGTTCGAAGAAATATTTGAACCGCAAAAGTTGATAAAACGAGCAATAGATTGTCAAAACTCTGTGAACAAAGTTATAAACGAAATAAATGACAAAACAAAGCTGCAGAGAGAGAATAATATTGAGAAACGATGTGTTTATTAGTTGTAATCATTGTGTAATGGTGCGTGGCAGTTTATTGGTAACGATGGCACCGGCGCCATTCATTTACATGGCAGAACCGGGTGTCGAATCCCATCCGGATTCCACGGAATAAAATCTGAACTGATTATAAATAGCCGTCATGATCTAATATGTAATTTGTGGAGTCAAACGGAAGGAGAATTTTTGTACTCGATTGTTTCTCAAGTTTTCTAGTAAATAAGAATCCAAAATATCGTTGCTAATCATTGTTTTGTAATTGTATTTGTTCTATATTCGATTATTTTTATCTAATTTTATAAATTTTTGGGAAAACTGATTTTACCATTTTTGGTTTAGTTTTAAATACATTTTAACCAGTCGGGAGTTTCAAAGTATTGCTTTGTATATGATCATTATTCTCTTATTTATCATCTTGCATAACGTTTCAAGAAAATAAATCTTGACCATAAAATACAATTTCAACACACTACCGCCCTACGTGACTTTACAAACTATCTACTCATTTGCCGAAAATGTTAACAAAGATAACAAATATGCTATCACCATAAACATTCTTTCTAACGCTACAAAGATTGTAGCAATACTCTTCGAGCGCTGGAGATGCAAGTCAAAGCTCACTTACGACTCTAGATGCAGAAACGTTTGTTGTCCGCTTGTATCGTCGGCATCGGTACAAAGATGTTGCCCACATTGCCGGGTGTGAAGTTTTCACGGTCATCGTCATAGGTTCGCGAACAACTTCCAACGAGTAGGAAATGGTGATTCGGTTTGAAGATGTACCCAATAACTATGCTTGCGAGCTGTTTCATTTCCGCGCAAAGGAAGATGCGCAAGCTGTCGTCGGTGGCTTATCGGTCAAGCTAGTTTGTTGCGTTTCTGAGTATTTTCTCCACAAATCTCGCTTACCTTGAAGCTCAACATGCGCACCGACCTGACCGGAGAGCGTTGGCTACGCACAGCTGCCGGACGAGAGTGTGGCCCCGAACAGTATACACCGAACAAGGAACTCCGGGTCCGGTTAGCCCCGGCGATGTTGCGTTGCTGGGGCAGGGAGGGTATAATAGGTGCAAACATTTAAGCACGCAAGGCTTTCGTCCGCTCAGGGTGTAGAGTGGGAGACAACCCGAACCAGGCCGCCAACTACTACTAAGAGTCTAGAGTTTTCGAGCCCGAACTGTGCAGCCTTCAGTAGCCATCGGACAACGGCGACGAGTGCAAGGTTTTGGCGTGCGACTTCACCGTCTTTCCATCCACTGTGTAAGTGTAAGATTTCAGCTGGTTTGAATGAGATTTTCCAAACAATTTTACCCCCTCGCCAAAAGTGCTCCAAATGATACAAGTTGAGAGAGGTGAAGGTACCAGCAAAGTGTGTCAAACCCCTCTGTTTAACGTGCGCGATGTATAAAGGCATGGGGAAGTGTTAAAACGTTTCAAGTTCACTGGACGTCCGCTGATGTGATGGACATATAAATGAAGCATTACCGTTAAAAAACGCTATCATCAAACGATGTGATTGTTAATGCAGATATTCCGTTCACGTAATGCATCGATTTCCCTACCCGATGGTGTTCCGTCAGACGGTGTTCATTTTCCTTCTTCGTAGTGCTTGCATTTTAGAAGTACTTGTATAAATGAATCAGTGTTCTTCGTTCATATTTTCCCAATAAACTATTGATCGTGCAGAATTCACGATCGCTTCAAGAGATCATTGTGATACAGCATTTTTGAATTTCGTGTCGCTTTATGTCTATTTATCACAAAGCATAACCAAGCATGAATCACACACACCGAGCGAAGAGGAAGTGGTGATCGGTGCTTTTGTTTGTCTTTAAATTTTTATTTACCCTTGCGTGGAGTATGATCAGCGGTGCGAAGCGCTTGAACAACAGCAGACGCTATAGCTCGGTTGGTTGATTCCGAGATTGGACAAAAGTTTAACCAACTGCTGTTTTATTTATGTTTATACACAAAGACATCTCAAGGCAGCGATGACCAAACTACGCTTTGGAGATTCTTTTTTCTAACGCACACTATCCTCCACCAAGTATTGTGGCGTTATTTACGTTGCTGGTTGGAATAATCTAGCAACATCCGTATAGGATTGCCTAATTATGCCAAACATCTGCCTGTTTGGGCCAAACATCGACTCAACAGGGCCAACAAACCCGCCAACAACTTAATATTCTCAAGGATTTATAAAACTAAAAATAGGCTTCTCCATACTATGTGCCGTGCCGGAGGAGGAGTGAGTTTCTTGAGGAATTTAATTATCATTCCATCCTTAACAAAACACGTCCCTTTCCGCTTGTTGTAGATTAGAGGTTGAGCCGAGAGAAGCAGAACAAAAAAAAACCATATCCCATAATGTAAGAGCACTGCGTATCCCAGGTCGAACGATCGATCATGCAACGTACGTAATAATCATGCTTTAACTTGATCCTGCAGCTTGAATTATGCACCGTACACCGTTGATTGCATTGCTGCATACAGCGTTTTCTGACAGAGGCTGCACAACGCTCTAAGCCTCTCCTGGGGGTCTCTAAGCAAACGAGCTTTGTTTATGGCAACACACACACGGTACGGAAGTCATCTACCGAGGTGTCTGCTGAATAGGAAGAATAATCCACCGGCCACGCATTCCGCTCACGTACGTACACGGAACGGAAGAAAACGGACCGCCGCCGGTACAGGCAAGCTCAGGTGGCAAGCGCGATCTTCT
>KZ062932.1:4273-76692 GCA_002091835.1 Anopheles maculatus
TGTGTGTGTGTGTGTGTGTGTGTGTGTGTGGGTTTTTTGTTAAACTGCATGCAAGTTATGCCCTTGTTATGTGCTGCTGAACTGATTTAGCTTATGTTTTTTTGCAGTCTGCTTTTATTATACATGTCAAATGTATAGGAGATTACGTTTTTTATTATGTTATGATTTAACGATTGATTTCAACATAACAATGTTTATTTCTGTAAACTGCATTTTAAAAAACCGTTTGACATTTGAATGATATTCAAACTTAATATATGGTGTATGGAGTGATCTTAACGATTGTTAGCTGAGCACAGTTATTCAAATGTTGTGAATATTTACTTGTTAATGTTACTTTGGTTGAAAAATACACAATAATGTAAACAAATCACTAGCGTTGACAGTTTTTTTTTTAAATATAACTTCATCATGTTGAAATATCACTTGACAAACATGAAATTTATATTCGTAAATGTGGAAAATTCATCTCAATTGAATGTTCAAAATGGTACCGAAATAAAGAACTTTTTGATAATTTGGAATAATATATTACTTAAACGTCACATCACATTTTGTACTTATTGTGACAGAGAATAGAAAAAGGCAACCTTATTTTGTAAAAATGTAAAAGTGAGGCAAGGATACTGATTTTCAACGAGTTGACTTTATTTTTATTTTGTAAAACTTAGTGAAAGATTTTTTGGAAAAATGATTTTATTAACGAATAAATTGAGTGACTGAGTCACCTTTTTCCAGTCTATTATAAATTTGGTCCCTTTTTCGCATGCTTCTTTAGCTCTAAACTCCGCAGAAGACTCGGCCTCCCGCTAAAGGATTTTTGGATGTCAAAAGGAAAAGAATGCACTCGAAACAAGTTTTCATGCATCGGTCCGCTGCTGTGCTGGTTGTGAAATAACGGAGCAGACCTGGCAACCCCGGGAACCAGCAACTGGGCAGGAAACGAGAATGCGAAACAAAAACGCTTATCGCACTATAAGCTGTCATCGGCATGCAGTGGTTTGTTTGATAACTGTGATGAGTTGCAATTAAGCACGCGCGTTTGCAAAGATTTGCCTTGCTTTAGTTAGGCGTGTGAGTGTTTGTGTGTATGTGTGTGTGTGTGTGTGTGTGTGTGTGTGTGGGTTTTTTGTTAAACTGCATGCAAGTTATGCCCTTGTTATGTGCTGCTGAACTGATTTAGCTTATGTTTTTTTGCAGTCTGCTTTTATTATACATGTCAAATGTATAGGAGATTACGTTTTTTATTATGTTATGATTTAACGATTGATTTCAACATAACAATGTTTATTTCTGTAAACTGCATTTTAAAAAACCGTTTGACATTTGAATGATATTCAAACTTAATATATGGTGTATGGAGTGATCTTAACGATTGTTAGCTGAGCACAGTTATTCAAATGTTGTGAATATTTACTTGTTAATGTTACTTTGGTTGAAAAATACACAATAATGTAAACAAATCACTAGCGTTGACAGTTTTTTTTTTAAATATAACTTCATCATGTTGAAATATCACTTGACAAACATGAAATTTATATTCGTAAATGTGGAAAATTCATCTCAATTGAATGTTCAAAATGGTACCGAAATAAAGAACTTTTTGATAATTTGGAATAATATATTACTTAAACGTCACATCACATTTTGTACTTATTGTGACAGAGAATAGAAAAAGGCAACCTTATTTTGTAAAAATGTAAAAGTGAGGCAAGGATACTGATTTTCAACGAGTTGACTTTATTTTTATTTTGTAAAACTTAGTGAAAGATTTTTTGGAAAAATGATTTTATTAACGAATAAATTGAGTGACTGAGTCACCTTTTTCCAGTCTATTATAAATTTGGTCCCTTTTTCGCATGCTTCTTTAGCTCTAAACTCCGCAGAAGACTCGGCCTCCCGCTAAAGGATTTGCGTAACTTCTTTTTACAGGTAGCTGGATAGTCAGGCGTTCCTAACGAGATTCGACAGTCGGTCCTGCCAATCCAGGAGAGTTGAAACAAGGAGTTCGTGCTTTGTTTCCCAGAGGATTTTGTTTGTCATTTGCATATTAAAAAATATTGTAGCAATTCGTCCAGATCGTCCTTCAAAAGTAAAATAAAATATTGCAATAATTTATTTAAAACACGAATTACTTTTGCCCATGAAGCTATACCATATCCTACTACACACTTTTCGACGTATTCTTGCATGAGTAATCCATCCGTTCGACACCCCTTTGAGTAATGCAACAATTTATTAAACAACAAACACCGCCAACATTCGTTACGATCGCTATCACAAAGCGAACAACCCCGATGGTGACAGTGATTGGGTCAAACTCTATAACCCCAAACCCGCTCAGCCCAACCAGCTGCATTTTAGTTTTTGCATGTGCAAAAACGCACGATCAATCGACACGCAAACCGAACGCGCGGATTGAAGCGAACCCGCCCCAAACATCGCCAAAAACTCCCAGGCTGAATGCAGCTGCAAATGACTTATGAGTAATGAGTGCGCGTTCTCACTCAGTCATGAAAAGCCATTTGCCATTTCCTGTCCACCCTTACATTCCAATAAACGTACGAGCATTTATAGGAAGAATCGAACGAAGAAAAAAAAACCCAACTCTCATATCGTTTGAACCTGTGATGCACGCACGGTTCCGCCGTTGGATTTTGGTGATGGAAGCGATTTTTGATGGTTGATGGATACGAGCGAAACTGACGTTTCAGGTGCATATATCGCAGGCATCGTTCTGATTGTTGCATCAGATATGCAGGGGAAAAAGCAAGGAAAAGAGTACACCCCATCTCTACCCGGTGATGGGTCATTTATTTCGACGAAAGCAAGCATCGTTCTGTGGTTTGCATGCCTTACCGCGACAAGTAACAACAATTTCGGGGCGAACAAAAACGCATCCCACTGAATGAGCTGACTGATTTTGGGAGGGCGCTTTTGGGTTGGTTAAAAAAAACTGAACTGTTGGAATTCGCATCGTACGGGAAGGCAAATTAAGCAGGACAAAGCTCAAGCTCCAACCACCTGAAAAGGCTGAGGTTCTTCTTCCTTAATGGTGGCTTTAATCCCTCGGCCAGGATTCACAGGAACCGTTCCGTCTTTCTTCATGTGCGGTTTTTGCAACACACAAAAGCAAACGCAGTAATGAAACAGCTCAAAACTAAGCAAGCGAAAGGTGCGTGAGATCGTCGCGAGATTGATGCAAACCGATCCCGATTGATTGATGTCCCGGGACCAAAAGTGTGTGCGGCTGTGTGTGCGGCAAGTAGGATTTAAGCAAAAGATGCACGGAATCGCGTGTAGGAGGCACGAGTTTGTTTCGATGGAGGTCGCGTACATGCGTTGTGTGTTGAACGGTGTTGAAAACACAGTCGTTTCCTTGTTCAGTTTTTCTCACTCGTTTTTTTGGTCAGCTAAAAGGTTTCTTAAAACGCCCCTTGTACCGAAACGCAAATGAAAAGATTTCGGCTTCACATGTGAACAAGCGCTGAGTGCACTGAATGCAATGTAATGAATCGATTCGGGTGGTGAATCAGTTTTTTCTTTCTCTCTTTCTCTCTCGCATTTCGATCGATTCAAACCTCGTGCCTTATGAAGTCCGGAATGAGGGATGAAAAAAAGGGTGACTTAAATCGCAAAATCATTACAATGAAGTGCATTGTGGTGTGATTTGGTTTGGTGAAGCGAGAGATGTATTATTAGCCTTTCGATGTTATTGAGCTTTAATTTAAAAAACTGACGAAGCGCAATCGATCAGGACGGAGCGTTTATCCGGGATGACCGGCCGGATCAGGATAATCGTGTGATTAATGCATTTTGCATTGTGGCGCTGATTACATGCGTAATAATGTGTATTGTTTTTTTTTTTGTACAAAATTAAGTCTAAGTATTCGTAGTACCAAAAAGTTGGTGGTGTTTTGATATCAGATGAGGCCACTTACTTGTTATAAGTTTATGTAAATATGCAACGTTATTTCAGCTAATAAAATAGTTATTTCTGTACCTAATAACAAGCTTTTATAAGAAACGTTATGGATCTAATCGTAAGAAAAAGGCTATCCAAAGGCATCCTATTTTAATGGTAGTTTATGGTAACCTTGCTCTTGTTCAGTAATGTCAAACACAGTTTGAGTCTGCGCAAGAAGCCTGTTGCGATTTTAAATAGCGTAGTTAAACATAAAGGCATTTCTTTAAATAGTTTCCATCTTTGAAGACGAATAAATGGAACTGCATACAATACATTGTTGGGTCACCTTGGCTTTGCTCGGTGACGGCGGGCCGAGAGATCAAAATATTCACGACTTCTGCTTAGCATAGGGATCTGCTTGGTTATGCCAGCTACCTAATGGCTTATTAGACTTATTCATACCATGTATTTGGACAGTGAGTGTTTCCTACGGAGGAATGATCCAGCTGGGATTAATCTACAGTCCTGTCGTATGAAAAATGGCGCCGATATTGTCTTGGCCACCGGATTTAACATGACTCTGACGAATCGAGTTGAATCTCGTTTACGTACCATAGAGGCTAATTGACATAGACGTGGGACTAAACATAATCTGGTAAAATAAGTCTATCATGGTTAAATCACAAGTCTTGAAGGTAAGTTGGCCGGTAGTCGTGTGGTTTTATGTTGTCCGAAATGGTCCATTTCCATTGCTTCAAATTCTAATCAGCAAAACCAAGACGTAATTCAGTTAAGCGTACTGGCTCTGGTGCAGATTATAGCCATATCTAGTCTCAGCATTTATAAAGTGAGAGCTTGAGCGTCCAAAACTGCTTTAAAAGATTGAAAATTCCTATATAAATCCGATATTCCTGGAACAGGATATTTCTGTTTACAATGTACATCTGATCTGGTCGAAAGAGTCTAATGTGCCTGACAAGGACATCTCCAACTACTATAACTTCAAAAAAAAGGATGACCAAAGAGTGGCTCGTTTTTCTGCAAAGATATCCAAACACTATCTGACAGATGGGAGAAAGTTGTGGTAATCGCTAGGAAATGTTGTTATGCACGTGTATAGAGCCGTAAAAACTTCGACTACGAAAGCTATCAACCACTCATACTACTATCATGTACAATTTTCACAAAAGCATCATAGCTTCCCTAATTATTTTATCAAATCACTGGTCTCTTTCTCTCTCCCTCGTGAGTCGCCATCTCCATCCCAACCGCAAATTCTTCGCCAGCAAAAATGGCGCAACGTGATGCGCTTGGTCGGGCTTATCGATCCGGTTCATCTTATCTACCCCGTTCGCTTTCGTGCGATCATAAATTATAATCCATAAATAGTCAAAAACGAATGTGTGCCTTGCGATCGGGCCCGAGAAACGGTGGAGGATGGGAAAATCGGAACAAGAAAATCGATCAAAACTTCGGAAAAGTAAGGGAAGGAAAGGGGAGAGCAAGAGAGACACAGAGAGAGAGAGAGAGAGCGAGAGAAGAAGGGAGAGCTCCTGTACACGACGGGGTAGTGAACGGTCCGCGCAAAGGGATAACATGCAGAACACGCCATGTTCGTCGTTGACCGTGGCCTGTCGTCCAAACAGCAACATTGTTGCGCCAAAAAGACTGAAAACTGTTCGATGCCGCCGTGATGCATTCGGCTTCCTGCTGCACGCTGTTCGCCGTTGTACAACATCGTAGCCGCCCTCTTCCGCACACGTCCCAACGCTTTCCCACCCGGTCACTGTCACAGCGCTTTCCACCGTAATCCGTAACGGCGATCGAAAGAATGGATGTGCAGAGGCGAAGGTCCACTCGTCTTTCTTCTGTTCCATGCTGGCACCGAACCAACCACATGATCTCAAACTGTTTGGAGAATAATTCCGTGATCGTCTTTTTTAGTTTAATCTTCCCATCCGCGATCCTCCGGCACATCGGCGACATCGCCCAACGTGGACATGCGATTGCGGCATTACTTTTGTTTCGATTTTCCTCCCACCATTGTGGGTTGTCGCCCGGCTGTCGATAAGAAATCGGTCGAAGCTGTGTAAGCCTTGGGGATGACTTTCGCAGCTTCAGATTTTGGGGGACCAAGAATGTGCCCGGTGAAAGTAAAATAGTTGAACACGGCACGAAGATGATGGTTTGCAAGTTGAAGATGGTAAGGTAGGAAACAATGGCAGTAATTTTGCTGCATAAAATATGCAGGACTTGATTGTTGTGGCCTCATTTCAATTGTTTTGCTTCCAACTGCCAGCTATGCCAACGTCTGTCTATCGGTAATTGAATCCTAATTTGATTCCCATTTCTTCGTTACCATTCAAATTAGCTAGAGCTCGTTTGGGTTTAATTAACTCCCAGCGGAAACATCGAATGTGTTATCGCAATGACTTTAAAATCATTTTACAGCAAAAGGAAATAAATCAATAAACCGTTTGGAAACGAATGCTCCCCGTGTGCTGGTTAAGCAGCACCAATAAAACCGGACACTTTGCGCACAGGAAATGCTCGTTCCACAATGCTTTGCCAAACGCACCGTGAACGTGAGCCAAAAGTGAGCGGAAGAACTAAGAACCTTCTCGACAGTCACACTTTTTCGTGGGCTTGTTGTCGTTGACCGTGGCCTGTCGTCGTCCAAACGGAAACATTGTTGCGCCAAAAAGACTGAAAACCGTTCGATGCCGCCGTGATGCATTCGGCTTCCTGCTGCACGCTGTCCGCCGTTGTACAACATCGTAGCCGCCCTCTTCCGCACACTTCCCAACGCTTTCCCACCCGGTCACTGTCACAGCGCTTTCCACCGTAATCCGTAACGGCGATCGAAAGAATGGATGTGCAGAGGCGAAGGTCCACTCGTCTTTCTTCTGTTCCATGCTGGCACCGAACCAACCACATGATCTCAAACTGTTTGGAGAATAATTCCGTGATCGTCTTTTTTAGTTTAATCTTCCCATCCGCGATCCTCCGGCACATCGGCGACATCGCCCAACGTGGACATGCGATTGCGGCATTACTTTTGTTTCGATTTTCCTCCCACCATTGTGGGTTGTCGCCCGGCTGTCGATAAGAAATCGGTCGAAGCTGTGTAAGCCTTGGGGATGACTTTCGCAGCTTCAGATTTTGGGGGACCAAGAATGTGCCCGGTGAAAGTAAAATAGTTGAACACGGCACGAAGATGATGGTTTGCAAGTTGAAGATGGTAAGGTAGGAAACAATGGCAGTAATTTTGCTGCATAAAATATGCAGGACTTGATTGTTGTGGCCTCATTTCAATTGTTTTGCTTCCAACTGCCAGCTATGCCAACGTCTGTCTATCGGTAATTGAATCCTAATTTGATTCCCATTTCTTCGTTACCATTCAAATTAGCTAGAGCTCGTTTGGGTTTAATTAACTCCCAGCGGAAACATCGAATGTGTTATCGCAATGACTTTAAAATCATTTTACAGCAAAAGGAAATAAATCAATAAACCGTTTGGAAACGAATGCTCCCCGTGTGCTGGTTAAGCAGCACCAATAAAACCGGACACTTTGCGCACAGGAAATGCTCGTTCCACAATGCTTTGCCAAACGCACCGTGAACGTGAGCCAAAAGTGAGCGGAAGAACTAAGAACCTTCTCGACAGTCACACTTTTTCGTGGGCTTGTTGAAGCATTCGGGCGAATTAAATTCTTTCGCCAAAGGTGCTAACGCGTTACGAAGCTGGACAGGCGCATCGAATCGATACGTTTGTTTCTGAAGCTTCGACAAGCTCTCTTGCCAAAATTACGGACACTCTCTGCCTCTTTTTAGCTTTTGCGTGAACACGAGGGTCGTGGGTTTGTTGGCGCAATGTCCTTTAAACTTTATCGCACCCAATTAAGGTTTGGCTCCCCTTCGTACCGGGCTGGCTTAACGGTGCGTGTAACATTTGGCGAAGGTTTTTAGCGTCGTCTAACGTCCAACATCCGGTACGTGATGGGACGAACGACGGAGGATTCGATAAGCTAACCAAGATGGTGCATGTTGAAGTGTTTGTGTTTGCTACGAAAATTGAAAGTGAAAATACATAAGGAAAGAATTGTTTTAATTGGACGAATGGAATGTCTGAACTGTTGTATTTTGTTTTCTTTGTTTGCTAATATTAAAATGTTGCTTGTTAAGAATGAATTGCTCTGTTTTTTTTTATTCATTTAGAACGGCCTGGCCGTATTGCTACGTTTACCAATTAAGTTGGATCAAATATGGCCGTAACAGTCGAAGATCAGCAATAGCAGCTTGATTCATACTTTGGGTTTTACACGTCAACAATGCAATTTGAAATACTGACGAACTACAAGGCAAAGCTCGCGAAAGGTTAATTAATCCTTGCAAACCCCTGATCCAGAAGTCAATATATTTTTAACAAAAAGGACGATGTTAGACAGAGACTGGCTACACTTTGGACGAAGCCGTCCAGGTAACAACCACTCAAAATTAGAGGATTATGAAGCTTGTGAACAATGTCAAGAGATCTTACAGCAGATGCTGATAGAAATCTTCGGGCAAACTTATATCCGAGGATCTTATCCAAGCTAGTTTTATCCAAGACAGAGTAGGAATTGATTGTGAAGATGCTGGAAAACTACAAACATTTATTTTTCAAACAGCTGTAGTCTGAAATATTTTCGTGGGGTGACCCGGGATTGATGGAAATATCTTTGTAGAATTATTATTGAACATAAGATTCGAGGTAAAGATCCATGGAGTAACGATCTTTACTGCAATCATTAGATCTTCTTCTTCTTCTTCTTTCTTGGCCTAACGACCTTTTAGGTCATGCCTGCCATTTCTTGGCTTACTAGACTTATTGTTACCGCATAGTTGGATAGTCAGTCCTCACTATGGGGGAACGGCCCAGATGAGACTTGAACCCCGGTCCTGCCGTGTGAAGACCGGCGCCGCTGTCGCATCTACCACCGGGCCGCCCCCTACCGCAATCATTAGATCGTGTTACGCTATTTCCGACATGTTCTTAATGTTTTGTAACGTTTTGTAAAAGCTTTTTTTAAACGAAGATAAACTTATAATTTAAAAAAGGCACCCTGCCGTCATAATGGAGTTTGAATGAGTAAGTAAATAAACAAATAAAGTTATAATTTTCCTCCTGCCCATAACAATCAATATTTATCCTCTCTTTTTAGTGAAAAATAATAGTTACATTGTAATGTTTGATGTTATGAATATGGTTTAATCTTTACAATATTTTAACATAATCTTCAGTTCACTTTATTTTGTGCAAAATTTCCAAGAACATATGAAAATGTTACAAAAGAATGATTTCTACATCACATTCAAATTGAATATAGAATTCAATAGAAATAAATAACTCCTACCACAGTTTATTGCCAAGTCACAAATTAGCTCCCTACCCGATGTAACCATGTTAAACATATCGTCGGTAACAATATTTAATAAGCAACCGTTTCCTGATGGGACAGTATAATCACCATTTGTGCCATCAGCAAACCGCCAATTTATCGTAAATTTGACACTTGCTCACTGCGTGGGCAACAGAAGCCGTGCGTCCGTACGCACATCGCAAAACGCCACCCAGTGGTTTGGAGCAGGTTCGGCTTACCCCACTGTGCAATATTTCAGGTGCACCGTCGTTTGCTGCTCCCGCTGAGCCCGGTTTAAAACAACTGCCCCCGTGCGTGAGTCAGTGAGTGAGTGAGGTTGGAATTATTCAAACGCTGGGTGGTGCCATCTTTAGCCGTTTATTTTGTTTGGCCCGTGAAATGGTTTCGTGCACACTTTATCCACGCCACCCACGAGGGCCTAAAGGTATGCGCAAGCATTACATTTGACAGGTAGTACGAATAGATAACGTACTGCTGCTAGTGTTTGGTGATAATTTACTGTGATGCACAATAAATATGCAACGGAAATAGCTATCTAAAGAATTCTGCGATGTCTTAGAGAAGTGCAAATTCACCAAAGAAACAGTTGGTGACTACAGAAGAATAAAAATAAATGTATAATAAAAATAAATTGCTTACCAATGACTTCTCAATGATGTTTCCAATAAAAAACGCACAATGATGAATGCTGCAGCCTTTACGATTTCAGTTAAACACCTGAATTCAATCGATTTCTTTACAATTTTTTTATAACTTATTTCACACCGCCATTGGCACAATTTAACGCATGACGAACATTGGGATGATCCGTTTTTTCTTCCTCACAGGCAACAGATCAATCAATCTGTGTTGGTACACTTTTGGGCTGTAACCATCTGAATAACAAATATGAACGCACACTAAATTCACCGCCTTAAATGGGGCCAATTTGGCTTCCGACCGATCGGTCCGACACGACCTGGTTGTTGTAGCTGAATAAATTCACGGTAATTTTTGGAAAGCACACTCACAAAAGCACCACTGCACAACCACGAAAGACACGCACATACACACACTTTTTTCCACGGACACTGTTTCACGTTGGTTGGATTTTTTATTATTTTAATCAATTTTTCTGCTAACCATACACAAGTAATCTGAACAGCGAAAAAAGTAAGAAATGTATTTAATGGAAGGGTCTTTTCTTTGTTCCGGTAATAATATAGTTTCAAACCGAGCATGTCAACCTACTGTCACCTCGGTCAGGTACCGGTGAAAAGCAATGATCGAGTATGAAGCAATGCAACAGTGCACTATCAATGGTCGACGACTTGCGAACCGATCGTGTGGCTCGCCTTTACGCTCTGGTGAAAGATGC
The DNA here is from genome assembly GCA_002091835.1 of Anopheles maculatus. Lineage (NCBI taxonomy): Eukaryota > Metazoa > Arthropoda > Insecta > Diptera > Culicidae > Anopheles > Anopheles maculatus. The sequence goes on from KZ062932.1 coordinate 14,960, forward strand.
TGAACGCACAGGAAGAAGAGTGAGCAGGTTGACAGGAAACTCGGGGAAAGAAAATAAATACACAGGTTACGGAATTCTTTGCACTGTTGAGAGAACCCAACAGTGGATAGGAAGAAGAAAAAAAAACAACACCAACTGCTCACAACGACAGACGCACGGCCCGCTTTTGCGGACGCACAGCAAGTTAAGAAAATGATCTTCTGCTGGTCACGCACACACAGCACACACACACACACCTCTATTCTTCTTAATAACGCACACACATACACGCACGTACAGCAACAAACATACACACACATACACACTCAGCAGACAAGGAAGCTCGTACGCACTTCAGCTTCATTTCTTTCCACATGCAATCTATTGCGAAGAGGTTCTCTTTCCTTCCAGTGGCGCGCTGCTTTCACAATTGCTCTCCAACCGAGTCGGTCGGTTTGCTCGTCGCGGGATGAATTTTCTCCGCAAGTTACTGCGATCTTGCGGTTGCTTTCTTTCTCATCCCTTCTAACCAAGAGAGCTTTCGAATTGCGAAGCAAAAACGGAGCCGAAAGGGTATCGTTTTGGAGTAAAATTATAACTAGAACAGTTTGAAGGCCTTTAATAAATGATTAATTAAAGAAAGAAGAACAAACTGACCATGTAAATTTAGCTTGAAAGTTTTGTGAAACAGCAGACATTGCCTTAGCTTAATTTATAATTGTTCTTTCTACCATTTACCGAATTTTCCATGTTCAAATTGCGTTTAAATTTTAATAAGGCAGGTTGAAACAAACGAATATAACTTACAGAAATGGTAAAACATAACTTAAACACAATGCCTTAGTAGAGTTTACCATAACAAAAATTGAGAGGCTTAAATGCTTCAGCTATCCGAAATGTATCAACAAAAACTTTTATATTTAATGCCGCGTTTAACAATTTGAAGGTTTTAAGCACTATATCTAATGATAATAATTCTCTCAACATACTCTAGGCTAAAACTTCAATCCATTTGTCCCTTTAAACTGCTCCTTAAGCTCGGGTCAGAAAGCACAAATGTCACCGGAGTGGTTACGGTACGGAAACCGACGAAGAAAGTTGTTTGCAGTTCAATAAGGTTGACACCGTCGTTTGGCGAAACGGTACTACAGCCTCACCGTGCGCGTTGTGAAAGCGAACCACCGTGCAACGTCCAGCATCCCCTGCGGGCCTGGCTGGCTGGCTAGATGGGAAACTCTGGTGTATTGCAGCGTGTGTTTATGAAAACCATCCCGTCTAGTGTTTTTCCTGCTGTACACGGAAAGTTAAGCTGCGGAAGAGCATTGCCGAGCATTTGCAATGTGACGAACCACATTGACTACGCACACATCAAATCATTCGCCTGTTGGTGACAGGTTCGTCCATGTAGCGAACCACCGAGAGCAAGCAGAAGAATTCCACCGATCGGAATGTGAAGCAACGAAACGCAGGAATGGTACGCACAGGTGCGACGAAACAGGGGAAACATAATAAAACCCACGCACACACACACACACACATGGCCGGGCGCTCTCACACACATTTCTATCCACTGCGATGGGAGCAACATGGAACGCACACAGGCAAACATACACAGTTTGGTGGACGGTCGACAGAACGCGTTTCGCGATCGACGATCTTCGCGGTTTGAACGGTAAACACTCACGCACACACAAACACAGGCTACAGCACGGTTGAAACCATCTGCAGCACGAAAATTACTGAAACGAATTTGTCTAGTGACACTTTGATGAAAGCAACAGTGGAGATACGCGAAGTGTTAACCGTCAGTAGCTCTGGTGGTGCGCAAGTAAGTTGGCTCACGTTTGCCTACGTAAGCGCTGAGCGATCTCCGTTCTTTTGAGCCCACAACCCACACACACACACACATGCGCGCAAACGCACAAACAAACACGCATATGTACAGGTACAGGACGAAAACCGTTCATCACTGCATCCGTGCACTGTGCAGCTGTGGCATACATTAAACACACTGCCGCACACTTGATCGATATGCCACCAACTGGTGATTTGCTCTATTTTACGCGGCCATCAACTTACAAGCTTCTGGACGCTGTATGCCGACTCGAAGCAGACCGAAAGTTCGACAACTGAAATGTGTGTACACGGCACACGGGCAACACACACGGGCGCGAACCGCGTTCAAGCTTACGGGTCAGCTTTCTACGATCGACTGAAGCAGCAGCATCGTCGTGAAGCCTTCGGTTTTGCGTTTGGGCTCTCCCGAAGCGCATGCTCTCTCGCAAGCGTCTGCTCACCACATCTACTGCCATGGTCTAACTCCCTCCCGCCCGCAGCGGGATACCGTTGTGATCGCTCTTGATCTCTTTTTTCAAACCCCTCGGTACGGTTTTGCTCGTGGGGTTCGTTTCCTATGCTCCTGCTTTTCCCTTCTGACTTGTTTTCGTACCTGTGCGCCCGGTGGGTGGGTCGGGTTCGGTGCGCAGGAAACGGGTTGAAAGAAGGTGGACAAACACTTCAATTCCGCACCCGAGCGCAATGCGATACTGTGAAGTGAATCGAAAGACTGTATGCGGCGGTAAGCAACGAACCTGAAAATTTTGGAATTTTGGTTTTATTCCATTTTTTTTCTATATTTTGTACTTTATTAAAAAAAAATGTGTTCGTTGTATTTAATAAAAGCAAAAGCACTTTAAAAAAATTAAACGCATATATTTTCATATAAATTAATAATTAAAAAAATACTGAATACGAATATCTTCCTAGTCAGAAACGTCAAATAGCTTATACTATCAAAAAAATAATTATTAAAATATCCCGCCGTAGAAAGAGCCTTCTCCTTCTCGGGTTGTGATCGCGCTGTCCCGTCGCTCGACATGTGTACCATAAACAGGAAATATTCCACTAAAGAAAGAGCATTCTTCTCACCTGACAAACGGTTTCGTGTCCACGGTGGATGGATCGGACGGTATGATCGGTGGATGACCGGTAACCGTAACCGGCCACCTACCGGTCTACCTACCACCGCACAGCACCGTCACAGCCACATCCAAGCACCGCGATAACGATGGGGAGTGATGCGAGCCAAAACATGCAGGAGAGTGACCTCTTCTGCACTGCGCTTGGAGTGTGTGCTGTGGCCACATACCAGCGTTCTTTGTGTGGTGTGGTTTTAAATGTGGTTCGCCGTTTATGTTGCTGTATCAATTCTCCGCCATTTCTCCGCTCCACAACATCGTGGATCGCGACCGCTGATCTTCTGTTTCGCCTGCTGTGCCTGTTCCAACGCAACGGATGCTCTCTTATGCTGCCGATGCTCGGATCGCCAGCTCGTTATCTCCAGCCCGATGGCACTCGCAAGAGAAGTGTTTCCAAATCGGGCGGGAACTCAGTGCGAAAGGAAAGAGATACTTTCCTGCTTATAACGAACGGAGTTTTCCGCTTGAAAATCATACACAGAGAGAGCGAGAATGAGCGACAGAGAGAGCCAGGAAGTGTGTAGCGACATTCTACCCCCAACATAAACTACATCCTACCACTCCTCCCTTCGGCCAACCCTACGGCACCAGGGGACGGTTTGTGGTTGCTGTTTGCTGTGCACCGTAGTCCCCACGATTCTTGGCATTCCATTCAGGTGACCGCTTAGCGGGGGTTATGATTTTTTTGTTTTGCTATTTTCGCACGACAGCCACAACTTTTCTTCTACGGTTCTGTCCTGCGGCTTGGGTATGGGGACATATTTTTTCACCGTTTCATTCCTACCCATATCAGACGGTCTTTCGCTCTCTTTCCATCCTTCAAGAGCTACGGCGATTGGCGATCATCTGCTCCCGGTAGTTTTGCTCCCGTTGGATGGGATCGATCGACCGTTCGATGGGTTGCTCTGCTCGTTTGCATAACCGCTCATCAGCAAAAAGGTTCTTCGGCCCGGTTTGCAGTGGACGGCAGCAAAGAAAAAAAGTACGGACTCGGCCATCCCTCGGTTGCGTTAACCGTTGCGCAGGGTGAATTAAAAACTAAACTGGCCGGACCGAGGACCAGGGACCTAGTGCGTTCTGCGTGGCTGATGAATCACGAATGACGAATGACATGTTTATATCGAATCTGTCCCGATAGGTAATTGATTGCGTGGACGGGATTTAGTGTTTGGCGCATCGGACACACGGTTGATAGGGTGGGCGCTGAAGAGAATAGAAGCTTGATTATCGCTGATGCAATGGCATTCCATGATTTATTGCATCGGTTTGTTGGTTTTTCATGTGCGAGTCGAATATGTTTTCTCTCGCTCTGTTCACGATATCAACAACAGCGAGTGTAACATTAAGCATAAAACTAACCAGACACATCTACTGGGTGCCTTTGTATAAGTTTTCAAAAGCTTTTGGACTTCTCGAGAATATGTAAAGTCAAAAAAGTATAATATTTATTGACTGTTACTGTAGTCAGCGGTTCGATTGCTTTAAGCGCGAGCGGTTTGTGCGAGCAGTTTGTGCGAGCACTAAAACTCGTATCGACCTGCTTTCTCGGTGGTTGGATGGAAAAAGAGAACGACCTCGTGACGCAACGCACGCACGATCCTTTTACCGGATGTGCGTCCTGACGTTTCCTTGCCTTCCAACCCCCGTTTACAAGCGTAGATACAAGCGTTAGCGCTAACACACCCCTTCCCGTGAACTCGTTTATTCAATAATACAATGTTTGTAACGCAGTTCACTAACAATTCCATTTCCTACGCTTAATCTAAGTTATTACATCGCAAGTCTCTTACATCATACATCATTCGATACATCATTCGAGATTCATTCCTATAGTTCATAATTGTAACCTTTAAACATATTGCTTAAGAACGTAAATCTATATCGATCTTAGCTAATTTAGATATGGCCCTTCTGAAGGTACCTTCCTTAGTGTATACAAGAGCTTGACGGATTCTACCATCGTATCCTCTACAAACATCCACCACCTTTCCTCGCAACCACTTATTTTTTCTTCGTTCATCTACAAGGAAAACTAAGTCCCCCCTTTTGACCGGTTCCGTTTCATCAAACCATTTGGTACGACGTGTTATGATTGGTAAATATTCGACTATCCAACGTCGCCAAAACATATTAATTTTTTTCTGAATCAACTCATAGTTGTACTTCATTTTCGACGCGGATGGGAAGTTTTCTCTAGGTGGTTGTTTTGCTCCTGAAGAAGATCCGAGCAAAAAATGATTGGGTGTTAAAGCTTCAGCTTCTTCTGAATCCAATGGAAGATAAGTTAATGGTCTCGAATTTACTAAGCCTTCTGCCTCAACTATAAGAGTGTTTAATCCTTCATCATTTAGTTTCTTTAAATCATCCAGAGCTACGCTCTTCATTGCTTCCTTGACAGATCTCACCATTCTTTCCCAAGCACCACCCATGTGTGGTGTTCCTGGTGGGATAAAATGCCACTGCGTATTAGTACTGGTAAAGGTTTGACACAATTCCTCATTTATGTGTTTTAATTCCAGTTGTAAAATAGCTTTAGCGCCCTGAAAGTTAGTGCCATTATCACTATAAATATCGGAGGGTGCACCTCTCCTACTAATGAACCTCCTAACACATGCAATACAGGATTCTGTCGTCAAGCTGTGCACGACCTCTAGATGGATGGCTCTTATTGTGAGGCACGTAAATAGAGCTACCCATCGTTTTACGTTGCTTCTACCGATTTTTACTAAAATCGGTCCAAAGTAATCAAGACCGACGTGAGTAAAAGGTCTGTGAAGGGCTGCTAGACGAGCCGGTGGCAAAGGTGCCATTTTAGGCGTGTGTGGAGTCGCTTTACGGATTTTGCAATGCTGACATTTACTTATAACTGTTTTCACTGCGGTCCTCATTCGTGAAATATGAAACTTTTGACGAATTTCATTAACCACGTTTTCGTGGTGAGCATGTTTCATTAACTTATGATAATAAAGAATAACTAATTCAACTACTTTATGGTTGCGAGGTAATATAATAGGATGTTTTACGTCAAATGCAACACCATCCATCATCTCGATCCTACCCTCACAGCGTAAAATTCCCTTTTCGTCAAGAAAGGGAGACAATTGCCGTAGTGTACTATTTCCAGGTATTTTTCTATGGTTTTCTGTAGTTGACTTTAGAATCGCTAGCAGTTTCAAAACTTCCCACAAAATCATCAACAAAATGTTCCTTTATAATTGCCTCATATGCCCTCGGAAATTCCCTTTTATATTCTTGTGCGTTTAAGTCTTTGACATACCTGGCTGAAGCTGGAGAGCACGTGGAGCCAAACGTTGCTACATCCATTATATATATGTCAGGATCTTTATCCGGATCTGACTGCCATAGGAATCGTTGTGCATTTTTATCTTCTGCTCTGATTCGAATTTGGTGGAACATTTCACGAATGTCACCGCTAACAGCATACATATACTGTCTGAACCTAAAATATAAAGATGGTAGAATTGTTACAATCAGTTCTTCAGGCCCTTTCAAAAGCAAGCTGTTCAATGATACTTCACCCACTTTCGCAGCTGCATCCCATACGATACGAACTTTGTTAGGCTTTTTGGGATTGGTTACAACCCCGATTGGAAGGTACCATACTTTTCCTTTATCCACAGACTTCATTTCTTCTTCCCTGGCTATGTGTGCGTACTGTTTTTCTATGTATTCTCTTATTTGGTTATTTATGTTCGATCTAATGTTTGGCATTTTTTCAAGTTTGCGTTGCAACTGTTTGTGTCGCTTGAACGCCATAGCATAACTGTCAGGAAATATAACTTCATCATACTTCCATAATAAACCTGTTTCATATCTGTTTCCTATTTTCTTAGTTGTACCTTCGAGAATTTTGCGACTTCTTTCTTCTTCTTCTGTTACAGGCAATGGCACTGGTTTTGTTCCTAAATCTTCACCCGCAAAGTATATTCTTAACTGTGTGTTGATATTTGTGTCAAACTTTCCATGGACATGAAAACTTGGATGATCTTCAGTCGCAAAAGCTTTACCACCATAGACACACCATCCTAGCCGCGTCTTGGCTGCTATTGGTTGCAATTCTTCACCTTCTCTTATTTTCAATGGTGCGGCAATTTTTAGATGATCTATCCCTATCAACAATTTAGGCACTTTCTTGTAATATGTTTCAATAGGTATTCCTTCAAAATGTTTAAACTGTGCCAAGAATTGTTTGCTTAAGGTTTGTTCGAACAAACTAAGATTTTCTACCGTCCTAACATTGTTTAATGGATAGCGTTTAGATTTGTTTTGGCCGGAAATTTCCAATGAAATTGTTTCTGAATTTTCCTCAACACGTGTAACGTCACCAGTCCATTTTAAGTAAAGGGGTTCTTTAGTTCCGAATAGTTCTAAAGTGGTTGCGATAGATTGGTCTATGAGTGTTAATGACGAACCTTCATCAATGAACGCATACGTTTTAACTATCTTATCTTTGTTATACAATGTTACGGGGATCATCCGAAAAAGTAATTTTAAAGGGTCACCATGGTACGCACTATGTATGGGTGTACTAATATTATTAGAAGATGGAGCATGTAAAAGAGGATGATGATCCCTAGAGCAATTTTCTAACCTACATTTTACGGGGAATTTACATGGCCTTCTTCCATGTGGTTTTAAACATTTTCTGCATAGACCCATTTGTCTTACGAAATCCCATTTTCTAGATAATTCTAATAATTCAAACTCTCTGCACTGCTTTAACTCATGTCCGTCTTTCTTGCATATTGCACAATGTTTTACTCGGGTATCTGTTTCATGCAGTTGCACACGACCGTGCCCTCCTTTTGGATCGACATTTGATTGTACCACATTGGTACGAGATTTTAAACTACTGGCAGCATAAACAAGATTCTGAATGAAACGATTGAATTCTCTCAGTGTTACTTCTTTACCCGTTTCGTCTGTAAAACATTGGCTTGACATTCCCCAGTCCAATTGTAAGTGTCCTGGTAATCTGTCTACCAGCTCTTCTAAGAGTGTAGGATTACACAAATGATTTTCCATTTCTGCTGCCTTTAGATAGTCACACGCATTTCCCACAGCCACTCCAAAATTCATTAACGTTTCTATCCTATCCGTTCTTACTGGGGGTGTTGCTTTGATTTTGTTTAATAACACATTCACTACCACCCTTGGCCGTCCAAAATTGAATTTTAATATTTCGATTGCACGCGGTACCGACTCAGGTAAGATTAATTGTCCTTTTACTATTTCTAGTGCCTTGCCCTTCAAACTTCGAGTCAAACGAATTAAATTTTCTTCATGATTAAAACCGCACAGTTGAGTACTCCGTCTATAACTACTTATAAAGAGTGGCCAATCTTCCGGCGCTCCGGTAAAAGTTGGCAAATCGCGGGGCATCGACTTTCTTGTGTCTAACTGTTCACTCGTTGGCACTGCACCACGTGTTCTTACCTGTTGTTCTGTTGCTACGATGGGCACACGATCTATTGTAAGATCACACACCATGTCGCGGTCGTACGCCGTGCCGGACGGCATTGGATGTCTCGCTGATACAGCTTCCGATGATGGGTTCGCTGCACCTCCGATGAGTACTGATGCCCGGCACATTTCAGATTCGTTTACACGTTTCGTCATCGATTTCGTGTCCCTCGTCGTTGCACCTGCCACACGATCCGTTGTAAGGTCATACACCCTGCCGCGTTCGAACAACGTGCTGGACAGCGCTGGGTGTCCCGGTGGTACAGCTTCCGAAGCTGTGTTCGCTGTACCGTCGATGATCACCGATGTGCTGGGAATCGTCTTTTTATCGGTTGCTTTCGCTATCGATACTATTTCACATGCTGCATTCGATAGCTTCGTAGCCTCCGGTCGTTCACCTTCCATGTGCTCGCTCTCCAATTGTAGAATTTCGAGCTCGACCTCGAGGAGCCTTTTTTTGATCAATAGCTCCTTTCTCTTCCTTATCACCTCATCCGCTGCGTGATGCTCATGCGTTGGCTTTACCGGATCGTTATCGCTGGCCGCAGACAGTGCGAGTGATAGCACCGATCCATGTGTGCTCCAGCAGGGTTCCGCTCCCCTCCTCAGTGGTTCGTCAATCGCCAGTTTAGACAGAGGCGTCGAGATTCCACTCCGTTGCAACTCATCGATCGCCAAATTAGCAGGAGGCGTCGAAATTTCATCACTTTGCAACTGTTCGACCGCCAAGTTAGCAGTAGGCGTCGAAATTACACTTTGCTCACTTTCCATCTCACTATTATAGTAACGATTCACCCGAGTGTAAAGTACGAGAGTTTTAGCTTTTGTTACTGTAGTCAGCGGTTCGATTGCTTTAAGCGCGAGCGGTTTGTGCGAGCAGTTTGTGCGAGCACTAAAACTCGTATCGACCTGCTTTCTCGGTGGTTGGATGGAAAAAGAGAACGACCTCGTGACGCAACGCACGCACGATCCTTTTACCGGATGTGCGTCCTGACGTTTCCTTGCCTTCCAACCCCCGTTTACAAGCGTAGATACAAGCGTTAGCGCTAACATTGACGGATATGACGACTTAACGCCACACTTTTACAATCGTGAGTACTTAATGTATATTTAAAAAAAAAAACTACCTAAGCATTTCGTGACTGTTATTTGCCATATCTCGGGCATGCTCGGTTCGATACACAATTTCGTTTATATAATTTTTGTTTTTAAGTCTCGGTAAACAAGATATCGACTCATTCTGAATTCGAGTTCAAAACGACTGGCCTTTTTCTTACTGTATTACTGAAATCTGTCGCTTTAGAACATATGCAACTCTGAGTTTTTCTGTTTTCAAAAAACTAAATGTTTTCCTTGTTTTTCAAGCAAATGATCATTTGTTTTTTTTTATTTTGGATTTTTAAATTACTTTTATCCCTTTCTTCTTTTTAGATATATTTTCTTTTCACCAGGTTTTAACTAAAAAAAATATATTCTTTTATTTGTTTTATGTTTTTCAATTGCTTTTCATTGTTTATAGCTTTGTTTGAACAGTGCTCTGTGTTTGTTGAATTTCCGATTTGTTTAGCAGTTTCTTTTTTGTTATGTATTGAATTACTTTAATTTTTCTAAAATCTTTTAAAATTTTGATTATTATGATTGAAATCTGAACTTGTAGGTTAATAACTGTCACAACTCTTGTATATCTTAAGACTGTGAGCCTAGAGAGAATTCAAAGTTTCTGAACTTTTCCGTCTTTGAGATCGATTTATGAGAACCTGGCGTAAGTACAATCCGCCGGTGGTAATGGAGAAAAGGGTGTAATCGAAATTTTGAAATTATTTAACAGTTTGATATCGACTTGAACAATCTGAAAATTTCCGAAGGGACGCTGAAATTCAGATTCTTCATCTTCGTCAAATGTCTGACTGTGTCTTACGGCTGATTGTGTATTGATTTCTACAAGGTTTTGTACTGAGCGCTGCATATAACGCACAAGGCCCAATACATATTTGCACTGAGGTTGAGCTTTAAGATTTTTAATCAATAATTTCATTACTGAGACGTTACAGTTACTTAAATAAAACTATATGAAGCAAACGCAACAACGACCTAACGATGACCCACATATCATCAGCAAACCAGCAGAATTCTGCTCAATCGACTTCCACACAAATGTCAACAATGAAACAAAGGCATTGTTCCAATGTCCCTCTCCTCTTCCTCTTTCTCTCACAACACACGAATCTTTTCACACTTCCCAGTTAAGGGATTAACGAAAAACAGATATCGATGCGCGCTCCACCAAATTCCCGACCAAAGAATCGGCAGGACGGCCACGACAAATAGGCCCTGGCACGGCGTTCGGGCCTGTACGCCGGTTTGATAGGCCGGAGCCACTGGGCCCCGATGGTTCCAATTTGCAAACTAATAAAATCTAACGGTCGCTGCCTCGCTCCCCGGGCCCGGGGATTCCGGTTCTTTCGGTTGGCAGGCTTACTAACAGCGAATAGTTGAACCCGACCACCGTTCGGAACATTGGAATCTAGCCTTGCGTCCCTTGTCCCGAGCTGGACGGCGTCTGGTCGTATGGTCAATAAAACTAATAAACATCTTCTTTTCCTGTCGAGCGCGCGCGCTCCTTCGCGCCATGATGGCGGATGGGGAAATTCGTACCCCGGGTTTCCCCTATGCACTCCATATTCTCCGAATCTCCGAACTCCGCAGCTGGATGATTTGGATTGGGATTTTGATGTCATATTGAGATTGTTTTGTGCCAAAGGCCGTTGTTGTGCATATTGTGGGTCGCGGGATGTTGTTGAATATTTGGTTGTTTTGGTTAGGTTGAATGTTTTTTTCTTGGATGCGGTTGAATGAGCGGGTTGCGTCATGGGAATCGATTGGCGATTATATACTGTCCTTGATGTGAGGTGATATAATTGCTTGTTTTACAATAGCATTTATGAATAAGTTTAGTCAAACATTATTCACCGGAATGTGAGTTTTCTTTTTCAAAATCCCAGTAATAAGTCCTTAAATCCAAAAAATGCTAATAAATAGTTCAACTACAATGTACACACCCTTTTCCGAAACACTTTCTTGCCGGGTGACATTTCCTTCCTGTCGCAAGTAATGCCTTTAATTGAGAAGATAATTATATTAACCCTTTACGCTCGACAACCGGTCGCGTCTTGAATCGCAATCGAAGAACTGCATCTAACCACCGTCCACTACGTCCGCAAGCCTTCGTCGACAAGGTCTACCAGCAAGGCCACACTGGCCAAAACCCACCTGGAAGAAGGAGCCATCACGGGATGCGCACCTCATAAGCAATCGATATTATACTATTACCATTGGACACATTTGCAATTGGTTGCTGTTTTGACACCTGGCTCGGATGGCCGCCAGCAAACATTGTGCCCTGTGCCTGTGCCCAACCCGCAACACACCCATCAACCGATAACCAGTTCAGGTCTGCCTCTCGTTGTATCGAAACAGGGTGACACAGGCATCGGAGCAAAACAAATAAATAAATAGACAAACGGTGCGAAGCGTACGACTCTGCTGACGATTGAAGCTCTGCTCGCGAGCGTTGCCAGTTTGCGCTCGCTGTGTTTTTCGCCCGGCCAACTGCGCCAACTGCATTCAAGCCGGGTGTTCAATAAAGATGTAAAACCTGAAGAACAGGAGGTCTTCATCGTGCGGTACGACGCTGTTTGCTTTCCCATTGCCATTCGTCTAGATTCTTGATAAAGCACTAATTGTACCAAAGATGAGCATGATGTTTGGTGGAGCAGTTTAAGCTTATTTACCCGACGGATTGTTGGAGAAAATATTGATCCAACTGCTCTGTTGTTGAGTGTTTGAAAGAACAATTAAAAACATGCTTAATTCTAAAAACGATTTCTCCCATCGGGTACGGCTAGTGTTAAGCTGCTTTCGCTACAATGCAAATGTCGCATCATTCCGGCACCGAACGATTCTCAATTCCCGCCCAGCTTAGTCGAAGCATCACTAATAATGCATTTTACAACAAAAAAAGGATCAATTCTTTGGCACCTTCAAGTTGATGGTAAACATTCCAACGTACAGTTCGTGCGAGTCCGGATGGAATGTGGTATGGCGCAGTCTGGCGAGACATTGCGCCAGTCTCATAATCAACCAACCCTACCATTTGCATTGCCTCTGTAATGATGTGTGCGTATGCATGTGCGCCGTAACATGAGCAGTGATCGGGTAAATTGATGACATCTTACACGGATCGGTCAAACACCTACCGTTGGTTTTGCTGGTATGCCGAGCACGGATGGGAATTGTACCTCATACCAGTAGGTGACAATGTCAAGATCGACCGGACATTTTTCTCTATTCACAACCGGCTTGCAGCTTACATATGAAGCGAGCCATCAAACATTTTCTCTTCTCTCTTTGTCTAGTTAAAGGAATCGATTTTACACCTGAGGCTGCTCTGAAGCGGGATCATATTCCTGAGCAAGTTCCTGGTCCAGAATGATGTTGCCCTAGTTGTACAAAGCGTAATCAAATGCCTACGAGAATTATTAAGGTACTGAGTTACCAGGTCTTGTAGATAATAGGAACAAAAAGTACTTGTCTTTACTAAACCAAAGTGTTTACTAGACCAATGAGTAATTTGTATAAGAAAAGTTGAGACACGCACAAGAACTAAAACTAAATTAATTTAAAGAATTACTAACTGTATATGGAACCAAGGCGTCTACATGATGTACGTAGTTGTTTTCAGTTTTTGGGGTTTAACGATTGAAGAACTAGATTAATGTTCAATATTCAAAATATTGAATTGTAATATTTAACTCATAGCTACTCATATCAACTACTTGAAAATTAATAAACGAAATAAAATAAGAATTTACGTTATGCCTACAAAATTTTAACAGAGTTGTTTTGGCACCTTCACTATCAGAAATGCAACTGTCCACAACAGAACTAATACCAGATTTTCGATATTAAACGCAGTACTCCAGAATCCAGAATTCAGAAGATTAATTTAAAAACCAGAAATATGACCTAAAACATTTCTAAAGCCAAAGTAAAAGGAACAAGAATCTTAACTCCGGTTAAATCAATTAATTTGAAGAATTATCAATAGAGAGATAAAAATGGACATTAATAACCAATAAGTCAAGCGAATTTAGCAAATTCGTTCTTGGTCGTATTGAAGAAGTGTCCTAAATTTTACAATGTGCAAAAATTATTCTCAACTATAGTGTATAACATTAAATTTTGTTAAATCTCATCAAATAATCTAACAAACTGAAAAAATCATCGTAGTGATTGATTGTAGCTTATAATATTTGCAAGAGTTTTTATTGATTCCGTGATAAGTGAAATATCTCATGAGGTCAAACCTCATGTGGTATTCGGTCAACTTTATGATTTTATTAACAATTTACAACGAATTATTAGCCAAAAAAAATTGAATTGTTTTTCAAATGAATTTCTAAATTTGTATATCTGTTTTTATTTCGTATTAAGCTCGGATTTCTCCATAAATAGAATGTGATTAGACGCTTAAGTTTAGTTCTTTTTCCTTTTCTTTTCACCAGATTCTTCTTCTTTCTTCTTCTTCTTCTTTTTTCTTGGTCTAACGACCACTTAAGGTCATGCCTGCCATTTCTGGCTTACTAGACTAATTGATACCGCATAGTTGGTTAGTCAATCCTCACTATGGGGGAACGGCCCAGATGAAACTTGAACCCCGGTCCTGCCGTGTGAAGACCGGCGCCGCTGTCGCATCACCACCGGGCCGCCCTCACCAGATTCTAGATCATAATTTCATTTGAAATGTTTTGTTGTGTAAAAATTAGGTAAATGTATGCAATATCATCACAAATTTTCAACTGCAGTCTAAAAAGTTAGAATAAAGCGATTACTTGTAAGACGCCACTGTTAAAAACCTTTAATTCATAATTAACAAAAATCAATTTAACAAATATTACACGATTAGGGAGCCATTACTACAACAACTTTACAAGTTCTTCATCCCTTTAGTATGCTACTTTCCCAAACGCTGATCAATTCATCAGCCAGCCAGTGGAGCCAGTCACGGTTTTAACATCCACAATATCAGTTTGTCCTATCCGTCCATTAGTCCCACAGAGCAACATGTTCGTGCGTGTGTGTATGCTCCCTTACTGTACAGGGTGATGCTCGTTAGGTGGTTAAGCATTGTACAACCAATAATTATTCCAGATGTGTGTACGCTCGCCGGTTTATGCTCGTTCGCCCATCGAGATCAAACTAAATCCACCACCTCCAAGGCTGATGGTTTTGCGATGCAAACGAATGGGAAAGAGCGAAAACGCGCAAAGTTAGCATATGTGTAAGCTCATTGCGCAGCTCCAGAATGACAAAGCACAAGTGCAACCAGGGAGCGATGCGTGTGTGATGCAATGTTTCTGGCCCCCCTACGGACGTTCTTCGCTATCGGAACGGACCGCAAAAGGGAGGGAAAGAAAGGGAACGGAAAGGGCCACTCTCGATACCCGTAGGAATCTTGTTGATTAATTACTACATAATTTAATAATATTTTTCTGTCTCTTTTCTCGTATCAACCACCCTACCCCGTACCCGACCGGATCAGAAGCCACCCTATGATGGTCTGAAGCTCTGTAGGGTTTGCGCTAGGATTGCTGAAGGTGTTTTAGGCGATACGACGATACGGTATGTGTCGCCCTGCGGGATCGTTAAGATGCGGATCGAAATCGTGAATTTCATGCACAATTTGCACCGTTGAGTTTGAGCCAAAGTA
The DNA here is from genome assembly GCA_002091835.1 of Anopheles maculatus. Classification (NCBI taxonomy): domain Eukaryota; kingdom Metazoa; phylum Arthropoda; class Insecta; order Diptera; family Culicidae; genus Anopheles; species Anopheles maculatus. The sequence goes on from KZ062932.1 coordinate 30,170, forward strand.
AAAACGCACTGCGACGTGTGCAACCATTATGCACATTTAATGCATTCCGGTTTTCACAGATGCGCTTGCGTATGGTGCCAAATGGGTGGGGTAGGGGAGGGGATGACCGGGATGGCTTGGTGGATGCAGAACTAAATAAAAAGAATCAAACGCAGAGGGCGGCTAATGAGCCGACGATCCCTTGGCAGGCCATACTTGGGGGGATAAGGAGCCCGGATGCCTAGGTCGACGGGAAGGAGGGAAGGAACGGAGGTGTACCGAGAGCACCAAATGAGTCGGTTATGAGTCGGACGATAGAAAATGGTTCCCGGCCATTCCCGATTTGTTAAGTTGACTGATTTTTATTGCCCTTGTGATTGTGGCGACGGTTTTGGTAATAGTTTTTGTTCATTTAGTGTCGTCTAGTGTTGGGCCTGTAGTAGGAACATTGCTGCGCGTCCTTTCCGTGTGGCTAATCACTGCTCCAGTTTGACCATAGACGATGAAAAGCAAAAAAAAAAAACTTGATTTTTTGCGCTGAAGAGCAGTAAAGTAAGTGTTTTTCAATAATTTCCAATCTAAATGTATTTCAATAAAAGAAATGTTGCTTACTTTAGATATATTTCTGTCATTTAGTTTAATATTTTGGTAATGTTTTATCCTTATAAGACAGCATTGTGCCATCTTAGCTATTTTGTATTGTTTTAAATCTCTGCATTAAGTCTCTATTACGTTCTATTGGTATATTGGATCAAATTTTGAGGTTAGGATCAGTCCAAAGTAAATGTACAAATGCACTGTTTTGCCGGTTATCTTGTTCTCCTGATCCTACGTTTTCTTCTTCTCTTACTACGAGCTTACTGTACTCGAACTAAAATCTCTCCAACATAGACGAATGACGGCTTAGTGCATGTTCTTATCAGCTGATTCATCAACGCTTCTTACATGCTCGGAAAATCGAATTTAAGGCAATCAATTTTGGGAATAATAGGAATAATTTGGAAAGGTATGATTTTATTGTGGTTTTGAATAAAATTTGTGAAGTTTTGACATATTTCTTAAAGCCATAGCTTCCATAAGGGGCGGCCCGGTGGTGTATACGATAACGGCGCTGGTCTTCACACGGCAGGACCGGGGTTCGAATCCCGGCGGACCGCCTCCCCGTACGCAGCTATGGAAACTATCGCCTCCCCCAGCTACGGGTAAAACTAAGTCATAGAGAGCTAGCAATAGCAGGCCAAGACCTCACGAGGTTGTAGTGCCAAGGAAGAAGAAGATAGTTTCCATAAAACATTGTTCAGTCATACAAAACATTTAAATTGATTTTGCTTGATAGCGTAGAAACTAATGAATTGAAACAGCGGGACTCACTCTACACACATTTATTCTATTAGATTTGTAAAAGGGTGATCGAATAATTAGGAATTTTTATATTGTTTTGTTATTATTATTTTTTTATTCATTTAGAAATTATTAATTTTCTTAAAAAGTATAAAAAATTGAAAAATTCTGTAAAATGCTTAAATTTACCCATAATTAATGTTGCATTTTGCCCTTTCATTTCCGATTCGAAGAAAGCGTATGTTTTTCCTAGCTAATGTGCTCGGGTGTCATTTTACGCGAGACATTCTTTCATCTCTGTACCATTTGCTTAACAACGCACGCAGCCAGGGAACAGAGCTCAAGAACGAACCACTATCTCTAGTATGCACATTACCAACCGCAAGTTCGAAAGTGCAGTGCAAAGTCATTAGTCATGTTTTAGACGCTTAATTATTCATCATCCCGTGTGCGTGGAAGTCCGATCCGACGTGAAGGACGTGTGGTAAAGTCCGGCCACTTATGCTTGTTAATGTATCATTCCTGGTAATTAAATAAAGCTCACCGGATCCGCACACTGTCCGGCGCTTGATACTCGGGCCATGGGAAAGAATGGCGAAACGCATCACGCTAGCTTAAAACGGAAACGGACGAAAGGAGGCAAACCACGAAGCAAAGACGGGGAGTCAAATCGGTCACAAACGCAACACACAAAAACATTCACTCGTACCGTGTGCCCTTACCGGTGCAGCTGTGGCTAGGTTGGAATGGGGAGGTTACTCTTGTAGCACCGGTCGAAATCATAATCAGCATATAAATGACCACTGTGATGATTTCTGTGCCGGGGCCGGACACCGGAGTTGCAAGCTTTGTTCGAGAATGAAAGCGAAAAAACCGAAATATGTTTTAAATCATAATTAAAGAAAAAACTGAAAAGAGTAAAAGAGTAAGAGAGATAAATAGAGGGAGAGAGAGAGAGAGAGAGAAAAGAGAGGGAGAGAGAAAAGAAATCAAGCGAAAAGAGACCAAATGGAAGATATTCAGCCTGTGCCACACAACCAAACAGTGTTAGTTGGCAGAAGCGCGTCAATCGGTGGTGATTTGTTTTTATTTAATTCGTTAGTGCTTGTGGAGTGTGTAAAGTGTTGGGTACGGGTGTGCGCCGCATTGGGGCATGGTAATGCAATGAAATTGCAGCCTATATTACATTTAATTGTCGGTCTTCACACAGATTGCCGGGTGAAGGATGTGATGAAAAATCGTCGTAACGTTAGCTGGGACCGAGCTGCGATTCGGGTGGTTTTGGCGTGAGCTAATGATTTAATAACCGATTGTCCGTATGGAGTTTTGTTTCTTGTGCAGGATTTTCGTTTTCTATTGAGGGACAAGCTCCAAACAACTCGATTTTAGTTGCACATAACAAGTATTATGATACAACACCTTTTTGTGCAGCACAAACTGGCGTTTGAAATGAATTTGTTTTATTTCGAGTTGAAATATTAAATTATTTATGTGAATAGGTTTATAAAATTTACCTTACCATGCTAATACAATAGTGAAATGCATTCTACGTAAACGTTGTACGTGAAAAACTAATTTCACAACAAATTGGTAACGCCCGCCACTGTCTCTATGTTGCACTTGCGTTACGTGTATTGCAACTTGCATACCTTCAGGCGCTTTTCGAACCGTAACCACAACGGACGCCAGCAAAATGTTACTCCGCTGCGTGCTGCACGGTTATCACTTTGCTTCTCTTTCCCATTAACAGTCAAGGGCATCAACATCATCATTATCACAGCCAGCAGTGAGGTTATGTTTCTTCGTCCTAGTATATCTGGTACACGGTGCTTTGGTGATAAAGCGAGACATTTTGATATGAGCAAGCTTATCTTTATTGCACGGTTTGCGGTGTGCACGGTACGGACCTACCAGTGCACACTGCATCGTAAAGCATGCGGGGAATCATTTTTTATGACCATTTACCTCCTTCAGCGTACTTTGATTATTAAAAGAAAAAAACCAGCCGCCGGTTACCGTCCCCTTTGACCAGGGGTGGGAATTACCAAAACATCCATCGGTTTAGCCTAGGAGGGAGGAACAAACAATCGGTATGAATATTGATATTTCTTCGAAAACCGTTCCGCCGGGCGGATGGAGAACCGACTGGAACCTCGATCACGCTAGGGATGAAGCGATAAATATGAAATATGATTCACGGTCTTTTTAAACTTTCGAAACCAGCCGGCTAACCAAACGTTTGAAACACTTGACGACCTCCTGCCGGCGATGTGTTTCGGTAGTTTTCGGGCCGATTAAAACAAAGTCACACGGGCGCACTCTTCTCTTTCGATCGTTGGCTTCGGCAGCTCCGGGTTCGGTGTCGGTCGGTGGTCTTGTGTCGTGTGTCCCAATCAATTCCCCCACAGCAACGATTGATTCTCATAGCAAACACGGCTCGCAGTGCCACGGTTGACGGTTTGCTTTGATAACGAGTTTTTTTTTATTGATCCAGCAAGAAACCGAAACACTCTAAAAATAGCGACCCACGTTAAGCTGTCTGCGAGTAGTGAACGGACAGCGTACGACTACTGCACAAAGGGTGAGGCGCGGATGGGAACGGTTGCGAAGGGCTGTCTGTTTTCAACAATCAAGATTACCGATGTTCACTTGAAGGTGATAAAACGGTGCACACGTAAATCGGCACGTCGACTAACGGGGAAGTGATTCTACGGGGTTCAAAAATTCATTTAGTGTCGCGTTTACAGCTGATGTCTGAAACAAGTCTTAATTTTCGAGAGCCACACCAGCTAGCAAAAGTGAAAGGGATTGAAATCTGTTGCATTCTTTCTAGCTATATCTAAATGAGCAAAGGCATTAATGTAATAAACAATGCGATTTTTGTTACCGTAAAGCTAGCCTTAATGATTGAAACATGGAACAACAGCTAAAGCACATTCCTTGTAAAATAAATGTTTCCCCTCAATCCGGGGAAACTTGTAATCGCATCAAAAGCACTTCGAATGCTTGAATATTTTATCATCATCGTAGAACCCGTCGAGCCCGCTGGTGATCAATCAATATATCGAAGCGTTCCATCCGAAATCAAGACGCACAAAAGGTGATAATTCTCGGAAGATAATTGTAACCCAAAGCTGCTCCTGGTGGGACATTCCGTGTTTCCGAGAAGAGCGACGCACACTTCAGTGTTGTTTCTGATAGGAAACAGCCAGCAGGAAATGAGTGTTTCCTTTTTGGTCTCACATGGTAACGGGAAGCGTACAATCTATCTATCCGCACAAGTGTCGTCTCTAGGTTGCGGTAATTTGAGACTCATTTTAGGATGGAGAACCGAGGAAGAGACGCAACGCACAAAGTAGGAGATACTCTTGATTGTCCACTCGTGTACTCCGGTTCTGGAAGGCGCTTGTTGGGCGCTTAAACTTCCGAGTGTTTTCGATCGGGTACGCTGTGTAGGCTTGGGTTTGTTTCTCGGTACATTACCAGTAGCAAGAGCTATCAAACAGTGTGATACAGAAGTAACGCTTGTAGCTGATCCTGAGAATCAGGAAGCTCGCAACGTACTGAAATCGTTGGTTATAGTTTAAACTGCTTCGAAAGGATTTTATTTAGAGGTATACAAGCACCAATCTTTAAAGTAAGCGAGGTGTAGAATTCTTGGTAGATTTTTCGATTTGATGTTTGAGATTCATGCGACTACTTCATTATGCTTTACAAATTCTTCATTGGCAAAACAACTGTGTCTCACTGTATCAACAACCAACACGCCGCTTCGGAAGTGGTAGTCATTTATCACTCATAAGAGGCACCTTTCTCAGTAATAATGTTGTCTTTGTCTTGTTGTAGAATCGGTCTTCAAGTGCTTTTTCCAGAGCTGCAGTAAACGGAATCGAGACGGAATACTGAAAGCTGCACGTGTAGTGAAGATACCAATGAAAATTTTAATATGAACTAAAACGAAGGTTCCTATCGGTAACAGTGGTTTGGGTAGAGCCAAACACACCACAAAACTGTGGAAATCATGCCACTTCTATAAACCGAACCAACAAGTTAACTTTCTGCTTGTTGTGGTAGAACTAGAAGCTCAGAAGCCCAATATTATACCACCTGTGACCTTTATCGTCATCACACCCAGTAAGATGAAGATGACAAGTATCAGCCACTCAAAAGCCACACTACTTCAAGCTACCATTAAGATGAATCCAATCGTAACTGTGATTATAAAATGTATTCAAAGGAAGCAACTCAATGTGAGAATTTTATTCACCGGAAATACCTTATGTGTAGCTTCCCTTTGTGCTGTTCATATTCTGCGTAGATACGTGACAGAATCAAAACACCTACAACTGACATGTATTTAGTATTACAATGACTGTATATTCTAACCAATGTGTCTCCTACGTAGATTATCATTCTGCACAGCAACCGAACGCGACGCGACCAAAAATATGCGTAATATATCATCAAATTTTATGATACAAATTTAGAACGATTCCGTGGCACATCGGTATGAAGAAAAGCTCAATTGTTAGTGTCTCATTAGCTTGATAGCGGATTCCAATCAAACGTACCATTTTCCTCGTTCCGTGGCATTAGTAAGTCAACACCGATGCACACAGGTGGGTAGCATCCAATGCACTCAGCTCCATTGCAATTGAATGCAATCGTACCGGAAACTATTATTATCACCATGCTGCCAATTTTATGGAGACGCATGGTGGCTCACAATGGGCACGTGGCTGCGTACGTTTTTGTTGGCTCGCGTAGGATGTATATTTTCGATAGAACATTGCCCGTCAGTACGGTACCACTTCAATAGATGGATGAGGCTGTTTGTTTGTTGTTTTCATCAATACTTCCTACGTGCTTTTTCGTTTTGATGGCAACGCGTCGTTTGGTAACATTGCGATTTTCTGACAATTAAAAATCAACGCTCGATTGAACCTGCGATGAGCGTGCACGCTATCAACGACCGTACCAAACAGTCTTCTCACTGTGATGGCAATAACGACGACGTTCCACGCGCAACAAGTGGTTCGTGGAGTTTAATTTCCACTAAAACCGAGTAGCGTCGTTCCGCTGGCAGGTTATATGTCTCGTCCAGCGCTATTAAAATCCCGTTACGGTGCACTGTCGGACCGGTTTCCAACCGAACCGAGCCTTTATTTGACGAAAACTCTGAATAGGGTGTAGAAACCAAAGACAACAACAACAATACACGTTCATATCGCCACCGCTGTGTAAAGCGTTACGTCACACAGGCGACACCTTCGCATCGGAGACGGCAACGTCAAGCTGTCAGCTTCAGTAGCTCGGGATGCTTTGGAACAACCACTTCCGTTTTGCCACCCGAGACCGAGACACACGACCTCGTTTCCTTCATGCACAGTAGCCAGCTGTCTGGCTAGAACGACATTTTTCCTCAGTGTCCCTCCGCTCACACACACACACACCTCTCGTTCGTCGCCATCAATCCGGAAACACAGTGATCAACCGTTTGAACGAAAGCGAATCTTTTGCGTGAAGGCCACACGGCGCGAATGGGTGCCCACCGAACACGACCCGAAACCAAGCCGAACGGTTGAACCGTACAACGCGCGCGATGTGACGTCTCGTTGTGCGACGACGATTTCGTTGCAGACACGGACAGTTTCTCTTGAACCGAGCATCGTAACGGACGCGTGTACGGCTGGCACGTCTAACGAACAACCTGCACTCGACGTGACGTGTGTTGCTATCGCGCGAAGCGTTACGCGATTATGTTCGGACGTTACGCACCGTGATCGTTACGCGCGTACGGATGGTGGATAAAGGTGATTTATATATCTCGGCAAAGGTTTTCAAACAAGCATCCAATTTATGATCAACGCTTGTTTCTATGTGTCTGTGTGTGTGTGTAGAAAGATGGTTTCACCGGTAGCGTCTGCCAGGCTTAGATGGTGTAAACAGTGGTCGTTCATCGGTGTTAAAATTTTGTAACCGCGTTCCGTTTCGATCGGTGGGACAACTAGACCGACCAAAATAACAGCGGAAAGGCAAGGTGAAACGGGTGCCGGTGGTGATAGTTGTGATTGTTGTACGGTGTGTCGCGTGAGTGAATGACATGTGGAAAATATCAATATCAACGATGTTTGCGATCGAAACGCAATCTAATCCAATGTTTGTTCCCGCGTGTCGTCACCGGCCGTTCGATATAGGCGTATTCTGTGTGTGTGTGTGTGGTTTTTTTTTCGTAAGAAACTCGTTTCACACAGAGCATAAAAATGTTGTTTCTTTAGCATATCGGAAGGTGTGTTACGATTGTGTAACATAAACCTAAACAAAAGACGTCAATTAGAGACGATTAGCTTGCAGCTGCACAAACGGATCTGGATCACATTACTGTAATTACATTACCATTCAATTGAGTGTCTCCCGGCCGCGTTTGCGTTTGTGCAAAATGGTGTATTTGTTTAGTGGGCAACTTGATACCGATGCATTCGAATTCAATCAGCTGATGGACGCAAGCAAACAATCGTACCCCGTTCGATGACACACAACCGTAACAAAACGTTTGATGGATGATACTCGACGGTCATCTGGAAGTTTTGAAGATTATACATCATGCGTCTTGCGGTAGAGAATGGTTAGAAACAAACTCAAAACGTCCCCTCGTTCGGTGGGCGTTCTGCACGGTGGTAAATAATTACCAGACTTCTGGAGTCTGGCTACGATTTGTTTTCTTATTTCCTGACGCACCTCCAGAACACATCGGCATGGCGCGCCGACTCTCGCACTGGCAGCTGTATGTTTCTGCTGTGTCAGTGTTTGGTTTTGCTGTTTTCCAGTTTGCAGCTGAGCACTTTTCGTTGTGCCAAAAGCAACACCGATACGCGCGTGATGGATACATACTTGAATCGATTTTGTTAGCTGTCTTAGAGAACATTTATTTATAAAGAAGAGAAGAAAAAAACAGCCATATCTTACAGAAGCACTCTGTCAAACGTTGATAACGTGGTCGCCCTTGCTGGTCGCCTATTCTTATCGCCAATCAATTTTTGCATTCCGTTTGCAACGAGCAACGAAGAGTGCGACTTAAAGACCCTTTCTGGGTGTGTGTGTGTGTGTTTGTGTTTCTCCCCCCCCCCCTCCCCCTCGCTCTGTTTGATTAATAATTCCCACTACACTACACCGCGGATCAACCGTGCGGAATTATTTCGTCTAAAGGGTGTTCGAAATCTAAAAATAATCCCACTTTAGATAGCCCCAAAAATAGATTACAATGCATTAAGTGGGAACATAACTGTAGCGGAAAACATTTTCAGCAAACACTCAAACTTCACCAACACAAACAGTCGATGGAATGCAATCATAAGCCCTGTGTAAAAAGGTTTTTGATGCTTTTTAACCTTCACAAGAGGCGTTCGGTGTCACTATCGATAACGGTCGTTTTGAAAACTGTAGCTCACACTCACACCCTCAAATATTTGGCCACTTCTTAAACTGTATCAGTGCATCGGTGACATTACGCACCGAACGCTCGACTACCACGGGAAAGTCTACCTCGGTCGCTATGATGATTGGGAAAGCTGCACACACTTACCGCCGCCACGTTTGGTCTGATTTGAAGTGACTGTTTTTTTTGTTTTCTTCTCTTCTGCTTCTTTCGTTTCCACCGTACGTCTGATCCGTTCGAGGTCAGCCGGTGCGCGGGTCCGTTGAGTTCAAGTTTGATGCAATTTATTATGATGAGTTTTATTACTGACACAATACGGTTTGAAATAATTAAAAAACTCCAAATCAATCCATTGCTCTGTGTGGTGCGATAGAAGCGAACACCATTCTGCTACGGAGTGAGATAAATGTTGTGACGGAATGGTAACATGTAAACAAAAATAGTGAGAAGAGAATGAAAACACAACGCACGCTTGTGCTCTCTTGTGTGTTTTTGTTCTGTCCGAAGCACTCACGCAACGATCACTACACCAGTCACGGATTTTTCTTCCCCCAGGGGTGGGCAATCAGAACGTGGGATTTTCCTTTCGTTTTTCTGATTTCTTTTTCACCTTCAAGCACATTCCCTATCATACGTATGGTTCTGTTCGGAGGTTAACAAAATACGCATGTACGCTGTACGAATGGTTTAACTTCTCATACTGGATTAGCTTAGGAAGATACCTAATGCTCCGTTAGTGGTTTTTTTTTTTTGGTTGAATCGTGCTGGTTCGTGGCCAGTTTTCAGTTCGGGAGTGTAAAATATTTTACCATTAATTTGTGCGTGTCTGTTCCTTAGTGTGCCGGTGTGATGCCGTACCGTGGTTGTATGGACAGGATCTTCGCGATGGGTAATTACTTGTGTATGAGTGGAAAATGCCTGCTGGAAGCAACAGCGTGAGTTGTTTTTTCGGCGAAAACATAATTTACTAAAGTGTGTTTCATGGTGAATGCGTTTGGCGTGAGTGATGAGGTTAAAAATGATAACAGTGTTTTACAGTGCAGCAAGCATTCAATATATCAACGTCAGCGTGCGGCTATGTTCAAATGTGTAAGTAGTCTTTGGTTTAGGCCGGTAATGTTATATTAAATTTGTTCATTTTCCCTCTGTTTTTGAATGTTTTATCAACCATTTTTTAACACACGAATCATAAATTTTAAAACTCTTACGTTATGCCACGAACCTAGTGGAATTGATTTAATATTCATTTGGGTAATTGCACCGGAAGTCTTAACTTTATCATACTTTTTGTCTGGGTTTCGAATTATTTTCTTTGCGGGTAGAATTTTTGAGCTGCTTTAAAAAAAAAACGGAATATCCGGTTAGTTAAGCCTCCCAAAGGCGATTAAAAAATATCGTTAACATGGCTTGACTTATACATGAAATATTCTTATTTTTCAACTTTTTTTTGCAATGGCTCTGTATCCTGGCGTTCCATCTAACCGTTAATTATCATGGTCATGAATCATTTTCTTTTATCATTTTCTTTATGTACAAAACAAAATGTCACAGTTAATGTGATAAGGCTAAGATGAAAATAGTCCAAATACTTCAATTAAAAATTAATTCGTACAACAAATTGTTAAACTTGAGCGACCATTTTCCACAGCCCCACTCATAAAGCTATTATTTGCTAGTACTTTTATATAATTTTAGAATACAATTTAAAAAATGAATCATTCAAGACCAGTTGAAAAATTTGAAGAGAGAGGGTGCTGTTCGTAATTCGGGAAGATAAAATCTTAATAATTGTACATAATTACTTAAAAACTTACCAACGGATCTAATATTTAAGAACAACGTATTGGAGATAATGAGATTTTCATCAATAAAAGTATAAAATGATGAGACATGACAAATTTTCAGACCAAATTAACAAAATTATACAAGTTTCCTACTTTCAATTAGCAAAAGCAACATGTCGCTAGGCTTATCGTACAAATACGATCATTTTATATTGATCAAAATTGATCAAGTTAAAAATTAATATGGTGTAATAGGTAATTCCAATGGAAGAACCAGAACAGCATTTAAAACATTTTTTTATGAATTTATGAATTATTGTTGAACCGGTTTGGCAATCTAAAAAAAACAAACACTAAATGAGGTTCTACAGCCGTTTAAAGCATTGAAAATTAACTGCAATATTGTATTAACTATTCAATATTTTGGTACAATTATTGCAGCTGTTGAATTTATTAAATTGCTCAATGAGTCTGGCCTATGTTTTTGAGCTAAGCTTTGTAAAAATTAAGAATGACATAATTTTATCATGAAACTGCACTACTAAAAACCAAATACAGTTCTTTTGATAGCAAAATGTTGATAACAGTGTCCCATAGTATTAGCTAGGACTTTTTTTTGTATTTGAGCGTCTTAAAATGCAACATAATTCAACAAAAAATAGCAAAAAATGAGCAATATGCTAATATGCACAAAGAGTATAGAAAAATTAAAAAACAATTTTAATAATTTTAGGAAAAAACTTTTTTTTCAACTAATTTTAGGTTTCTATTAAAAGGAAAAAACAGAAGCATTTTTACAAAGTGCTTTCACTGTACAATTTTTGAACAAAATCTTATTGGTGTACTGTAGCTCATCCTGTTGCCAAGATGAAATGGTAACTGCTCAAAACTCAAAAAAAATTGTATGAACTTTTTTTTAAACAGCTTTGCCTAAGTTTCCAGCGAATATCCGTAAGGCAATCTAGTGAAAGGATGACATATATTTTGGTAAAATTATTCTTGAACCATGCTTTCGATTAAATTTGATTGCATTGAGCTATTTGTTGTAGAGCTGTGGCTTTTGCCATCCAAAATAATATATCATTAATGCAAACTGTATATAATGTGTAAATAAGCAATCACAAAACATCCTTCATCCTATACTTAAAGTTCTTTTCTTTAAGTCGAGCGTACGAAAGTAATATCATAATCATGAGAAGCTTTATAACCGCAGAATGATTCATCGCTTCTTTCAAACCATCCAATTCTAATTTTCTAATTCCACGCCAAAGATTTATTCGTCACCATTAGTTAACAATATTGAGATTAATTGCATTACACCAAAACCAGAATTTGCGATCCACACGCTATCACATTGCTCTCCAACCAAAAGCGTTCACAGCGAAACGAAAGAAGTTTCTCCTTCAGCAATCTAATGCCTACCACACAAAATGGGAACCGACAACATAAAGAAACCATACGAAATAAGTTCATTCGTTCGTTCAGCAGCAGCAGGAAGCAACGATTTGCGAAGCGATCAGCAAAACTAATTACCAACTAATCACAGTGCATCTTTCAAATGTAGAAAATATGTCCTTGTGCCAGAGAAACAAACCATCTAATAGTGGAAGCGATCGGTTTCTTGTTCCTTCTTTGCTTGCATAACTTTTTCCTTTAACGGCATGGTCACGACCAATGCTTTAAGACCGATTTTCTCCCGGTCGACGAAAAGCGAAGCGATAGTCTAGCGCTTCCGGGCTTTTGCTTCGGCGCTTTAGACTAATGAAGTTTTAATCACTCTTTCGCTGGTACAAAATTTGTAAAACAAGACGTAAAATTAATTGGTTCCGTTCGGGCGTAATGGATGTTGTGGTGGTGGTGGTGATGATGGCTGTGGGTGGCCGTAGAATGTTCGGAATCCGACGGGCTCTGTTGATGCATAATTTAGTGTGCTGTGAGAAAAATGGCCTGTTAGGTGGTGCATTGGTGATTGTGTAATGATGCACTTTAAATAAGATCTTGAAAACATTTTTCACGTCCCGGTATGTACTCAAGTACAGTAAAAAACTGGTAATAAATATTTAACAATTCAATTGTAAAATTATACGATGCATCATACCAATCACAATTGAACAATTTCTGTAACGCATCCTCAAATGGAAGCCCCATTATTGTCGTTGCGTGCCGACCCGAAAGCCATTCTAACACCTGTCACTTCGCGGTGTCTATATAATGTAATGATTTCTATATAAAGCACGTCATAAAATTCCCTGCCAGTAAACCTCACAAGGTGACCGACCGATGTGTTGGTATCAAAAGAGCCGATTACTACGTCGAACCATTACTGTTGCGACTATTGCCTATTAACCACCTTTATGGGAAGAAGGATGTAGCTACTGGTAAAAACAACAAGCTTCAAACTAACCGTTGACGGAGCTTATGGTAAATCGAAATAGCTCTTTAGTATCATCGTCTGTAATGGTGCTAAAAATATGCAACGTAAGAAATGAGTGACTGTGGAGCTTCGAACTGTTCGAACTAATCCTCCCTATCGGACGTGTGAGGTGTGACGTACTTTCGGGTTGTGAAATAGAGCTTTTATTGTGTGCTAGAGATAACCAAAACTGCAGGTTGCATTATTTTTTTTGGACAGACACTCCTTCACGCACACACACAAACAATAATGTCACCATTTTGATGACAGTTCGGTAATTGCGTATTGTTTCTTTCGTCATGTATCATGGCGCTGATTGCTAATCTAATATGATCGAAAATAAATGGCCTAATAGTTAATTTATTTTCTCTCTCTTACTTTTTGGGTGAGGGTCAGCAAATGCTTCCAAGCGTGAAACAGTGTACACACCTTGACCGGTTAGGACAGTTACAGCTAACGTTGATACATTCGTTGCCACAAACCCGACCAACCAGAGTTTGTCAGTTGGTAAAGGTGTCGTATCAATTCTGTCCTGTGGCTGTGTCGGGAGCAAAATCGAACATATGTTAAGGGACGGTGGTGTGGCCAAGTGGTTGATAAGATATCAACGGGCTCGTTTTTTTTTGTGTCGTTGTTATTCTGTACCTTTAATCATAGCCATGAGAGGGTAGCGAGAGTTTGAAACCGTGCCGCCTGACCATGGCCGTTATTTGATGGACTGTATTGTTATCATTTTGGTTTGGTGTGCTACCTTTTGTTGTGCCAACCCGTGCCCAGTAATGCACCACTGGACTGGGTGACTGGCTAGCCGTATAATGATGATCCGATACGAAGACCGTTGTTTCTCACACCATACATCGACATCGGCTTGCTACTGTTTGCACAAATCGTGTTGATCGGATGGATGGACCCTTTCAAGTTCAATTATGTGAAGAGCATGAAAATGGAAATCTTTTATTTCGCTGCGTTACGACGCGTTACATTTTTCAGGTTGCTCACATGTTCCGTGAGGTATCATGCTGCGCGCCGCTTGTCAATAGCTGACGCAAAAAGCTTATCACACGTACCACAAACACACGAACAGAAACAAAACAAAAATCTGCCGCGAGAAATGAGAACCTCCAAATTTGCTAGAAGCGCCTATCGTTTTGCAATACGTTGCGTAGTCATCACGACCGTTGTTATCTCGATGGTGTAAAATATTTCTGTTACACAAACAGTGGGGCTAATTTTAACTTCTTCCAACGGCGCAAGATGCCATGATTGAAGCAGATAAGTGGAGGAAAACAACGTAGGATTACTTTTGCGTTTTGCCGTTGTAATGCTTATTGATGTTTTAGGGAGAAGATTAATTTTCATATGTACGAGCATTGCAATCCATTTTTTTGAAGCGATGTAGAAGCTTTGAAGAAGTTCGAACTGTGAATGTTAAAATATCAATCCTTATCGTTTAATGGAATAAGTGTTTCTGTGACAACAATTAACATGAGCTTGTTCATCCGTATAATGGTTTGTTAATATATATTTTTTGCATCTTAAACGTTTTAGGTTTCTTTTAGAAAAGGATTAAAATCAAACATTTAACTGATATAACGTTTTTCTGTAGAAGCTTTGCTAGTTCAATCACTACTTGAAACATTTGGTAGGATATTACATGTTGCTCTTTAAGAAATTAATTTATTTCTTTCCAAAAACGACCAAATCCACCGACACACCCATCATTACGAATTGAAATAGATTTGCGATATCCAGTATGATTAGTTAATTAGATAGTTAAGTTTGCCTAGTTAGCAAAATTAGGAATGGAATTCAGTTCAACCATCGAACAAACAAATTTTAACCTTATTACTTTCGTTGCGGTTTGGTAAGCACGTAAATAGTGTGGCTTAAATTAGTTTATGCCCAATTTAGGAATTCAATTAGTATCGGCTGAAACTACTAGAAAACATAAATCATGATAATTGGTTCCTGATATATTGGCCCGGACTTCGTCGGAGCTTTTAATGACACTCGAGTGAGAAATCAATCTTTAGTTTTTGAAGCCCATAAATATTGTAACTAGATCATAGCGTTTATAATTAAAATTTCATATTTTTTGTGAGCAATCGAATTTTTTGATGTTTAAAAATATTTTTCATCGCTTTTCACTGCTTTGTCATAGTTCTCAAATAATTTGCAGATAATACTTACTTACTTATCAGGTGCTACAACCGCTTCGCGGTCTTTGCCTGCTGCAACAATCCTCGATACCGCTCACGGTCTAGCGCCGTCGTCTGCCAATCCAATATCATATCGGATCATATCGTGTGGAAAAATTGAGACTCTTTGGCTAATAATCATGCTATGGATCAACTTAGACAGTAAACTTAGGGCTATACAGTGTGTCGTGGGAAGACGGTGCTTACAACAGCTCATTGTTACTGACGTCTTCATTGTTACTGAATCCAATTCATACGAGTTTAACAAAAATTCACTCAAACATATCTCTACAAACTCTCAACATTCTCTTATAGCATTTTTTCGAAAGATTTCCAAAACACATGCAGTAGTATTTTTTAACATATCTGGACTTATAATATGGCCGTTTTGTTTAATAGTGCTCGGTTCAAACTTTGATGCGTTTCGTTCTTCTTCTTAGACTGTTTGGTTGCAGTAGCTCATAATAGACAACATCAGACTGGTCCCACCAAATTAACAGCATGATCTGTTGTCCATGTTTTGGTTTGTTTTGAGTTACAGTTACTCACAAATGGACAAACGAGTTGCGTTTTCTTGGCAACTGATTTCCTAAGTTTAAATGAATTATTTTGCTTTTGAACGATGGGAAATGATTTGAAAAATTGTTCCAGCTATTATTTAACAATTTTATCTAACAACGAACCATAAGTAGAATGTTTAAAATCCAAAAAGTATCCCTTCACTGCTTATCGCACCTTCATTTTTTTTTTCTCAACCATACTTTAATTTTGTATGCTCTCGCTTTATCATAACCATCAACGACGTCCAGAAGCTGATAGTACGTGAGGCTATAAATATCAACCAAACGCAACTCGACCCTATCATGCGGGCAACTTTTGACAAACCTTAAGTAAACAAATAACACAACAACAACAACAAAACACACACAGCATTCGCTTTTGATCCACTGATCTAAGCACCCAAACGAACGGTCTGCTCTATACGTACATGCTATAAAACCATCATCGCAAAAGCAGAACACGGCGCTCAACAACAACAACCACGCCGTCGCCACCAATAGGGAGAAAAAGACGGGGGTAAATAAATTCCATCAATCGCTTCGCACGTACAGTAATAGTTTTTCGCTGCACTTATCGGTTATCTTATCTCGGGCTGCTTCGGGCTGTCGTCAAACAGCTGCCCATGACGCCAATGCGCCAATACAACGGGACAGAGTATCGATAATTGATGGAAAACAACGGTCCAAGTCGCGGTGAATACGTTGCTGAATACGGACACGAAGGTAGTCCATGTATTTTATGTCCTGTGGTATTTTTTTTTTGAGTTCGATTACTGGTTTAAGCGGAAAATGTACAATAAAAATGTAAATGCAATTATAATGCCAATGCATTAACTACGAGCTTTCTTTCTCGGTACCAAAAGGTTGATTGGGTTTAGTGCGAAATGATAAAATTATAAGAGTTTTCACTACTGTTTTGTACCTCACAGACTTTATTTTCGATTCAAGGACAGTCACTTGATCGTTCTGCGTTGGAATAGCTACCGGCAAACAACTGCTTAAAAGTGGTGAAATTAGGAGGTGTTGGCGATGTGGCTTCAGCAAATAGATTTCTAATCTAAACCGGTATCTTGCCCTTCTTCATACATTAACCAGCAGCACCATCAAATCGACCTTCGTTCAATTGCTGTTAGAATCGTTTAAAGAAAAGAAAAACCTCGAATCTCCTTACATTTTCCCTACCTATCGATGAAGCGTGCGGTGGGAAAATCGTGAAAACAGATCACGAAAAACACCTCCCACCTGGTGCGGTAGTGGTGGTGCATGTAAATAAATTACCGTCAATTCGGTTGAAGCTATTTCAAACGCGAAGCGAAAGGCACCAAAAACGCCCTCCAATGAGAAGCTTGCATGATAGAGAATAATCCTTCCAAGTAACGCACACGGCGTCGGCTCTATCTTGGGAGCCGAAGCAGGGAAAACAGAAGCTGCCTAAAAATTGTACCATCAGCTTGCTGTTTGCGCGATGATTGAAACCAGCACCCGGGGGAGGAATCGTTGGAAGGTAGCGCGAAGCGAGCAAAATTTATGCTAAACCGATCGGCTAAGGTAGGTGGATTTTTGCTTCTCTCATTTACCACGAAGTCTCCGCCGGATGTTGGTTAGCGCGTGACCTTCTGGAATTTGACCGCTTCGGCAAGACCGTTTCGGTGCGAGATGCGTTTGTTTAGATAATTTTCTTCGCAATCGAAGTCTGCGCGTTCTTTGCGCGTACGCGTGGCCAGGTGGAGTCGATCGGAGCGCAGTTAGTATATTTGGCAGATTGTCTGCCAAAGCTGGGCGCACCGTTGAGGGTTCGTTTGCTTTTCTAACCACGAATTATTGGCAGATAGTCGGTTGGGAATCGATGAAGAAATTTATTTTATTGCTGTTTTCCTTTCGCTTCGGTGCGATGTTCAATAATATGGAAATGTGTGAAAAATTATCGTTATAAATAAGGACAATAGTATCAGTACCATAGTATCATAGCTCTGCGATAATGCTTTCCCCAAACATCCATCATGATAGATGGATGTACAGCTCAAAAACCAACGAAATCGACCTTACAACTTAAAACACTATTGGCCCACTTGAAACCACATTTAAATAACATTAATCAAGGATGCTTCCCTCCAAAAAACGTCATTACGTTATGGCCGTTGAACCTCTACGTCCTACACTGCTCTGATTTGCTTAATCCAATTATCAATCCCAGCCTACCATGCCTATTTATCAAAACATGCTAATCATCACATGCAATATCTAATCGACCGAAACCGAATGTGAGCGGTGAATCTAACCCTATCCGGCACACACACACACATGTGACACTCGAGAACTGTATTTGCTTAGCTCCATGCGCGTTCCATCATGCACAAGACATTTGCAAACAGTCCCTTGCCCGCGGAAAGCAAATACCGGTCCTTCCATCCTTTTTTTGGGCCGTGGATAATTTAATTTCGGTGAACCTCCGTGGGAAATGTTTTCGGTGACCTTTTTGGTATGTAATTTGAGACTCCCACTTTTTTGGGGTTCTTCCGACCGATCGTCTATGAAAGGGTCGGCAGACACTGGTGGACATTGGTGAGTTGGTGGAAAAATATCCTTGAGCTGAACCCCTTAACGCATCCGCACACGCACCTAACCCACGTCGGGAAAACTGTCATTCAGCCGACGTGGTTTTCGTAGTAAGCGGGTTCGGTTTAACGTTTGTTGGAAGGATACTTGAAGCATTAGCCAGACAGGTGACGAGAGTTGGTGGTGTATGGAATTTTTAAGCACTGGTAGCACTTTAAACGCAGATGCAAATTTCGTGGCCACAGACCGGGAAATCTTTTTCCGTTTTGTTGGTCATTTCGAAAAAGGTAGAAATGTGTGATTGATTGTGCATTTGTTTTGATTGTTTGTGTAGGATGGGTGAGTGAGTTTTTTTGTTTTCTAACGATTTAAACGACTTAAAAGGTCGCTCAGTCAAGCACATGCGAGACAGCAAAACAATAGCTAAAAGTAACGCTTCATAACGCTTTGCCAACGGAATGCTTGTTTCGAACACACATACGAGCATTGCGAAACAATTTGAAATTCGTGTTCATCGGCAGCACTTTTTCGTGAAGTTTTTTTTATATTAAGAGAAAAATAATTTCAACAAATATAACAGCTCGAAATAATAATTTTAATGTTTGATAACCAGAAAAGGTGATACTTTTATTGCTCATTTTCAATTCCGTTTTGATATTTTTTGTTTGCATTTTTTAATGCAAAAACAGTTTTTATGACATAGAATATCATTAAGTAAGAAAAACAAAGAAAAAGAACTACTTGAATCCCTTGGATGTGGGCAGAAAGCAGTATGCAACAACTCAATTTTATTTCTAATTTTCTAAAACTTTTGAATCCATACCTCAAATATTTTCACTACAAATAAATGAGATTTTCTACCTTATTATGATCAAATTAAACAATAAAAACTTCAATTGTTTTACGATATTTTAAATGTTCCAATTCCAATTAAAATCAATTCCTTTCCGTGTCTTGTTGAGAATAGTACAATGTTTACTGTTTCCCTTGCCACAAACTGAATTGCTCAATCAAAACGGCTGACACTGTCTGTAATTAATTAAACTCCATGTAACAATCATTTTAAGAATACATTTTTGATCAATTATAAATTTTTGGAGGGTGCTACATTTTCTTTATTGTTCTGTACTTATTTATTGTCTGACAGTTGGAACAAGTAGAACCGAAACTCGTGTTCCAATGACAACAGAATAGCATAAAGCAATGACAAATTTGTTATAACTTACCATCATGCCAAGGTCAAAGATACACAATAATAGGTGTATTAAATCATTATAAAATAAAAAAGGATGAGAAATAATTCTACTAATACCGACTAATTACATCGATCTTATCGTCATGCTGTTCATAATTTTACTCGACCATTTTTATCACTCTTTTCTAGTTTTTAATTAAAGCTATTCATTCCAGCAACACTGTTGCTGTCCTTTTAAACATTAGCCTGATAGGCTTTAAATGTTAAAGTGTTCAAAATCTTGAATATGCCTATTCTGTAGGAGACTGTCGAGACTGTTCGGCAATGTCACCATTACCAAGGATTAAAAATTCTGCTATAAAAAGATAATGTAGAACAAGTACAAGCAAGCAAAAAACACACCGTTACTGTTTTCATAAATAAATTCTAAAGGGCAAGAATAAATGTTTTTCCTTCTCGAACCTCCTCATCGTTGTAATATGTTGCTTCACCGTGCTTAGAAATTCTTTTTTTGTCCTGCTACAACACACTGACCCAAATGGGCCCGTCTTACACCAGTAGAAGGTATTTTGTTATCGGTTTAGTTGCATCATGACTATGTACTTTTAAGCTTCTGAAAATGAAAAGTTTTCCGATATTCGATTTTTCTTTTCACCGACCATCCCTTATCGATGAAACCAACCCAAACTGTCGTATTGGTTAAACCGAACACCAAGCACGGGGGAGTTCGCCGCTAACGAGCTTCTAAAATTTCATTCGTCTTCGTTTATCACATCAATATCATCCATCCATCGAGCGTCCCTCGATTGCTCATCTTAGCATGAAATTGACGCCAACCAAAACAAGAAAGCAAAAAAAACAACAACACTCGCACACCGGAAAAACAAACACATTCCCTAAATCGATTTCAATCTATATCTACGGTGGTTTAGGTTTTCATCATACTTTCAGACGTACGGTGGCAATTTTCGTGCGGCCAGGCGTTCGCATAATTTGGTGCGTTTCTTTAAAGCCATTGATTAGATCGGACGATGCTGCAAGCAAAGTGCTAACTACGTGCCCTTACGCCATCGTGGGTTTGCGTAAACAGAAGCAGAAGACGAAAGAACAAACCCAAAACACACCAACCGATGGTTCGGGAAACGGTTTGTGTGTTGGGTGAAATCGAAAAAGAAAAAATGGACAGCAAAGGGAATAAAATTTAGGGATTTAACCTCTAATTGTGTTTTTATTTCCTTCTTTCTGCCCTCGTTTGGTTCTTGTTGGTGAGTTTACTGATTTGTAGAAAATAGAACGGACGTTTCGCTTGGAGTGGTGTGGTGTAATTGTCCTTTTTTCCCCAATCTCACAACCGTGCCCTGAGCTTTTGAGTATCGTTCGAGGCGCGAAGTACGTGCTTCTTTCACGACCGACTGACAATGAATAGCCGATCGCTATAATTTAAGTAGTTTTTCGCGTTGCAGCCATTTATCCTTTCCGGGGAAGGCGTTCTTGCTACCGTAGTAACATGCCAGTGTTAAAGCATAATTGTTCTTAGAAAACTCTGCTTGACAACGTGCTAGCCAAGCGCCACCAATAAAATGAAGGTACTTTACAGATTTGTGGAATGTTTGCCGCTTGTGTTTTGAACTTGAAACAGTAACGTTACAGAGCGACATTGTAAAGGGCGCCGTCAGCAGTAACGCCTTATAAAGCCAGTAAGTCATAAACATCGGTAAATGCTAATGCCGCAGTTGTGATGTTCACTAGTGCGTTACCCATGCCAATTGAGACGGTGGAAAATAGTTTTTCCAAGCGATTGAAGAAAGCACTGCACTTCAACAAGAAATTGTGTTTTTCTTTCCCTCTTTAAGAAGGCGCTCGGTCACCAGAATCAGTTAAACAGGATTGAAAGACACTCGTTTGTAGGGACACTTCTATCCGTACTGACGTGTTTACGCGTGGACATGGACACTAGCGTCCTGGATACAAACATCCCATGCCAAACCGACCCAACTCACTCACATACATGCACCCACACACACACGCACCCTGTTGGTTTAGCTCATCAATGTTGATTTTCTTTTCAATTTGTTCAACTTACTTGCTGCTGCTTCATTTTGTCGCTTCAACCTCGTTCTGAATCTCGTTATTTTTGCAATCCAGACAGTCGGCACGTTTCTGTAACAAATTATGATTATTATTTTCTAGTTACACACACACACCCAAGCGCAAGCAGTTATGAACTAGTCAAGAAGTTTTCAATATGGCATGAAAATAAAGTGGAGCGAAACAAAAAAAAAAACCCAGTCACGACTTTTTCTCTATCAAAGACTCTGACTTGCCTTATGTTTGTTTATCGTTTATTTCCACCTTTTTGCATCAAGTACGGTTCGTTAGATGGCACTGGATGTAACTTTTTAATGCTCTTAGCGGCAAACAAACATACCACACACTCGTCCACTGTTCACTGCTGCCGAATGGTAAAGATCATAACAAAGGAAAAACTTTGAAAACCTCAATGTAATTGTACTCGTAAGTGAGAATTTGTAATGGAAAGAACGTAAAGAGAGAGAAAAAAAGATTTGAATAATAGTCTCATGCTTTAATGAAATAGTCCTCCATTATTCTTGGAAGCATGGTTTTTGCTTTTGCCTTTCTTTACGTCATTTTTATTCAATCTACTTACTCGGGAAAGATTGAAGTACAACGACGTAACGCCTGAAGTGGATGTTTCCGGCGGGACTTGATGCTTGCTGGCCGTAATGCACCTTTACGCCCACCACAATGCGCAATGTAGAAGTAAATTATCCTCTGGAGCGATCACTATAACCAAGAGCCTGCCAGTTTGCCGAGCTTTTCTCTGGCTCCCGTAATCGTCAATCCAGTTAAAGACAGTACAGTACACTGGTGACTGGTGAAATATTTGACACTGACATGGAGAGGATTTGGGCTGGTTCGTTGTGTTGGTTGTTGTTTCTGGTCGCTAAAGTTCTGCTCCCGAACGAATGTATTGCTCACGGTACGGCAATAAGTTCTCCCGAGACAGGCAATCGAATTCCAAAGGATCGGTGGCACCAACATGGATGGGTTCCTAAGTGTTTTGGGAATTAATTTAGGTCGGCCGTTTGTCGGTGGAGTGGGTGTTTGGTAGACTGCGTGCTTTATCGTAGGCTAAGGACAGTAAAATAACGTCCGCAGATGGACATAAAGTATTGAGTTTGGTCCCGTGTAATGGATTGTACAAATAAAGCTATCGTGTTTAATTGGTGTAAAAGATATCTTGCTTGGTTTATAAAGAATTATTGGTTAGTTGATGTTATTAATGAAGAGAGATTTATGATGCGGTCAGGTGTTTTTCTTCTTAATAATTCAATGGTAACGTTTACTAAAGAATTTTAATATGCATAGTACTCTCTAAACAAAAACACTTGCAATGGGTTCATATTTAAGCAAATAAACGAACTAATTTCAATTCGTACAATCAGTATCAATTGATGGTCTCAATGCAGTGAAGGGTATTCTAGTTGCATTCCATAACTGCTTGAGTTTTGAAACTGTTAGCCGAGTAAGTCTCTTTGGAGTTTATGGCAGTGCCGTTTATTAGCCAATGGTTGCTTTGTTTTATTTTCAAGTTTTGCCTTTGCTCGAAACTTTGCTCAGTGTCTGGATAGAACTAGAGATGAAGAAAAACGGGCAACAAAGGAATATTTCCTGCAGAAAACAGGCATTCCGGATGTGGCAATGTGTGTTGATGGAACAAACGCGAAAATAAAAAAAAAGCAACGTTTTCGAATCGACGATGGTAACTGGATTGTGAAATGTCAAGTGGTTTATGAGTTTGTGAATATCAGTAAGATATTCAACAAATGGTGATGGTGGGAGAAATGTTTAATTTGTCTTTTCTTTCTTTAGAGGTTTTTAAAAAGCTTTCGAGAATATAAAGATTTTTTTACAAATACTCGAAGTGGTTGCACCAAAATTTCCTCCCGTGCATTGTTTAGGAAAGACGTTGAAGCAAAAAATGACATCTTAGTAGGCTACTGTGATTGCTCGAACGGCAGCTCGAACACACGTTATGATATCAATGAAGCTTTTTGAGCAAGCTTTTTTGCCGTTCGAGTGCAATGATCAGGCTGATAAACTCCAATCGAGAATTTTGTTAAATAACTCTATAAATGTTATGTATTTATTAATTTTTCAACAAAACGGCTTGACGTAGTGCTGTCAATACTGATAACAAAATATTCTATTACGAAGATTAAATAAAGAATAAATTAAATTAATTATATTAAATTAATTAAAGCCTTACTTGCTATGCTTGAATGTTTGACCAAAGCTCTCTTAATCGAGCAACCGGCAATATGATTAATAAATTAGCTATCTTTAAGACATCCGAGAAAGCTAAGTACTTGACGAGAGCTTTTACTCCAAATTTTGGCAAATGAAAAACACATTTTGCAACAAAAAATCCTCCTTTAGTTCAGAGCTAATTATAATTCATAAAAAAGAATACTTTGTCGGGAGTTAATTTTCTGATGGATTGTAGCTTTTTTTAAAATGAAGTTGATTTCTGTGGCAGTAACAAGCCAGAATTAAACATTTTTTAGCTAATTATATTGCCAAAAATCCTTATAGAACCCCGACGGAGAATTTAATAAAATTAAGAAAACTAATTTGATTTCATGAAACGAATTGTAAACTTGAAAATTTAGATATTCTGATGATTCTCAGGACTAACACAAAAACATCTAAGTAAAAGAAAACTAAAACCCAACGGGCAACAAATCACTTTTCCGTTAATCGGTTAAAATTGAAATAACTGAAGAAGAGAATTTACAACTAAAAGAACAGAACTAGAATTACGACACATGTTATGGAATATAGTAATCATCAACATTGAAATCCACATTTGGCTCCACATTCTATCGACCATGAAGAGGCTGAAAACCCAAATAAATCGCGTCAACAGATCCATCAGAGCTAAAATGTTTCCTGTGTTATTTTAGATATTTGATGTCGCTATCATACGGCAGGACCGGGGTTCAAGTCTCATCTGGGCCGTTCCCCCATAGTGAGGATTGACTAACCAACTATGCGGTATCAATTAGTCTAGTAAGCCAGAAATGGCAGGCATGACCTTAAGAGGTCGTTAGGCCAAGAAAGAAGAAGAAGATGTCGCTATCATCAATGAAGTTTTCAAATTTCATAATCATTTCTGACGGTAACCGTTTTTCATACAGCATGACTTATCACAATTTTACGCAAACATTAATTGACGAAAGTTTTACTTCTTTATGCGAGATAATAAGGATTGTTTAAAGATTTCTTATTTAAAGAATCGTAATCACTGTTGCAAAATAAAGAATGCATTCCCGAAACTAAAATACAAAATTATGTTTTTGATAATTACGTGCACTGGTACAAACCTACATTTCCTTCCACACACCACAACTTTGTAGGGTGGCAGTTTAATTTACATTCCGATCCACCACTACTACTACTGAGTGACGATGAGTGCAAAATGAACCGCTTTTTGACAGCGGCGGCGATCGACCAGGAGCTATAAAATAAAGAATGCATTCCCGTACCTAGAATACAAAATTATGTTTTTGATAATTACGTGCACTGGTACAAACCTACATTTCCTTCCACACACCACAACTTTGTAGGGTGGCAGTTTAATTTACATTCCGATCCACAAACATCCCAATAAAATCCTTTCGTGACCCTTTACCAAATCCAACACTAACCGCACAGACCGAATGCATTCAGCTGCATGCACTTGTACTGGGTAAACGGTCAAAAGCGTACTGTCGGCACGTACCATCAGCCATCGGAAACCAGCAGATGTTGGTGCGGATGCTGCGTGTCCTGGCAACGATTACCATTACCGTCCAATGTCCTTTACGTAGGTTACCACGAACGAAACGAACGAATTACACAGTGAGATGCGTTTTGGCACGTAAGCAGAAACACAGTTCAAGCCGAAGGAGTTGAATTCTCTAGAAATGGTCTCGAAAAACAAAAAAAAACACCTCATCCATTTGTAAACACTTGCCACTATTGGTTGCTACTATCGTAAGACACTTCCAGCAATCGATCGTATCGGTATCCAGGAGCAAGCTGCACATCACTTACTGCACGTCATCTTTGGAATGTAATTTCAAGCTCAAATGAAGCAAATGATTGTTTCTCCGGTTGAAAGCGGTACCTGTTGCTGTGTTGCGCTGGGAACTGTAAGCTTACAATTTACGCCATGATAGATCACGTTCGCATAGGTGTGCAAAAGTAACAGACTTTGAAGAGCAGACGGGAAACTGTTATAAGCTCATCAGTGAGTTTATGCGCGTACTGGCGCGAGTCGGTTACATTTAATAATTTTATTGATATCCCGATGGTGCGTGGTGCATACAGAAACAGTGACGTGATGCTCTAAACTGTTCCACAGGTACACTGCATCAAAAATGGTGAAATAATAAGATATTATTAAGAGAATAGATTTTTTCGCGTTGCAAAATTAGATGAACAATGCTAAAAAAGGTATAAAGGCAACAAGAAAAATACAGAAATAGCTGGTAGCTAAATAAAAAAATAGACAATAATAAAAGGCAAAGATACGAAAACAAAGTAAAAAATATGTTAATTTGAGAATATAAGGAAAGGAAAGGAGCGACCCGGTGGTGATGCGACAGCGGCACCTGTCTTCACACGGCAGGACCGGGGTTCAAGTCTCATCTGGGCCGTTCCCCCATAGTGAGGATTGACTAACCAACTATGCGGTATCAATTAGTCTAGTAAGCCAGAAATGGCAGGCATGACCTTAAGAGGTCGTTAGGCCAAGAAAGAAGAAGAAGATGTCGCTATCATCAATGAAGTTTTCAAATTTCATAATCATTTCTGACGGTAACCGTTTTTCATACAGCATGACTTATCACAATTTTACGCAAACATTAATTGACGAAAGTTTTACTTCTATATGTGATATATGAGATAATAAGGATTGTTTAAAGATTTTTTATTTAAAGAATCGTAATCACTGTTGCAAAATAAAGAATGCATTCCCGTACCTAGAATACAAAATTATGTTTTTGATAATTACGTGCACTGGTACAAACCTACATTTCCTTCCACACACCACAACTTTGTAGGGTGGCAGTTTAATTTACATTCCGATCCACAAACATCCCAATAAAATCCTTTCGTGACCCTTTTCCAAATCCAACACTAACCGCACAGACCGAATGCATTCAGCTGCATGCACTTGTACTGGGTAAACGGTCAAAAGCGTACGGTCGGCACGTACCATCAGCCATCGGAAACCAGCAGATGTTGGTGCGGATGCTGCGTGTCCTGGCAACGATTACCATTACCGTCCAATGTCCTTTACGTAGGTTACCACGAACGAAACGAACGAATTACACAGTGAGATGCGTTTTGGCACGTAAGCAGAAACACAGTTCAAGCCGAAGGAGTTGAATTCTCTAGAAATGGTCTCGAAAAACAAAAAAAAACACCTCATCCATTTGTAAACACTTGCCACTATTGGTTGCTACTATCGTAAGACACTTCCAGCAATCGATCGTATCGGTATCCAGGAGCAAGCTGCACATCACTTACTGCACGTCATCTTTGGAATGTAATTTCAAGCTCAAATGAAGCAAATGATTGTTTCTCCGGTTGAAAGCGGTACCTGTTGCTGTGTTGCGCTGGGAACTGTAAGCTTACAATTTACGCCATGATAGATCACGTTCGCATAGGTGTGCAAAAGTAACAGATTAAAACAGGCTGTGGCTGTGGCCACATTTTTCCCTCCTGTCGGTTGAGATTCTTACCGAAGAATGAAGAACCCATCAACAGGTGTATGCATCGGACGGGTGAGCGATCCTTGAAGGATGAAGATTTAGCCGGAAATTGAATTCTCGTAACCGAAAGCTTCTGCTCATGCTGACGTCAATGTCGTGCTGATTGTGAGTGGCAAGCTTAATTTCGTACGCAGAGATAGGATATTTTTTCGCAAAATTAACCAGTATTGTCTCTTTACTCCAAAAAGGGTATACATTTTGAGAAGAAGAGTTGATTCTTAGTGGAAGCAAAATTATGCCAAAAAAATGATTTTATTGTTGGCACAAAATCTTGTTCTGTTTGTGCTCTGCTCTCTTCGGAATTCTAGCAAACATCCCACACAACCTTTAAAAGGGTGTGAAAAATAACTTAACGCCTAGGGTGAAATATTTCCAATCAACCTTATCCAATATCAGTTGAAGTGCTTTCGCATTGTTTGCGGTTTGATGTTGCTTATGGCTTTACTTATTTTTTCTTA
Source organism: Anopheles maculatus (assembly GCA_002091835.1). NCBI lineage: Eukaryota > Metazoa > Arthropoda > Insecta > Diptera > Culicidae > Anopheles > Anopheles maculatus. The sequence goes on from KZ062932.1 coordinate 57,933, forward strand.
CTTGTTTTCATACACGGAATCGATCGGTATGGGGAAACAATTTTGAGCTAGAGAAATTTCAGTTTTGCCCAATTCACACTGGAATATTCTTTAAGGTGTTTGGTGCCAATTAATAAAATTTTATTTGGATCAATGCTCAAGTTTTAGCCTACATTTTTTTAACGTGAGTTGAAATATTTCAATTTCCCGTGCACGACTTATGACCACCAAAAGGCTCACTGTTCATCAACACTCCAAACTCAATGGGTTGAAGTTCAAGTTCACCGACGGCCGAAAGTCAAATTCCAAGTACACTCTTCCACGGGCTTATAATCTTTCCCGGGTGTTCTCACACGTACACCGAGGATGGAGAGAAGGAACGAAGGGTGTTACTTACTGATTCGAAACACTTTCTCTCAGACATCACCACGGGGCCGAAAAGTTTAACGTACGACCTTGTGAATAATGCCAACAACAGCACACACAAACACACACACAAAAAAGCAAACAACGAAAGAACCAAGAATGCTACACAGTTGCAAAATTATCAATGGATGGAATCGTTGTACGGGATGCATACACCTGTTGCTGTGTTGCGCTGGGAACTGTAAGCTTACAATTTACGCCATGATAGATCACGTTCGCATAGGTGTGCAAAAGTAACAGATTAAAACTGGCTGTGGCTGTGGCCACATTTTTCCCTCCTGTCCGGGAGATTCTTACCGAAGAATGAAGAACCCATCAACAGGTGTATGCATCGGACGGGTGAGCGATCCTTGAAGGATGAAGATTTAGCCGGAAATTGAATTCTCGTAACCGAAAGCTCTTGAAGGATGAAGATTTAGCCGGAAATTGAATTCTCGTAACCGAAAGCTTCTGCTCATGCTGACGTCAATGTCGTGCTGATTGTGAGTGGCAAGCTTAATTTCGTACGCAGAGATAGGATATTTTTTCGCAAAATTAACCAGTATTGTCTCTTTACTCCAAAAAGGGTATACCTTTTGAGAAGAAGAGTTGATTCTTAGTGGAAGCAAAATTATGCCAAAAAAATGATTTTATTGTTGGCACAAAATCTTGTTCTGTTTGTGCTCTGCTCTCTTCGGAATTCTAGCAAACATCCCACACAACCTTTAAAAGGGTGTGAAAAATAACTTAACGCCTAGGGTGAAATATTTCCAATCAACCTTATCCAATATCAGTTGAAGTGCTTTCGCATTGTTTGCGGTTTGATGTTGCTTATGGCTTTACTTATTTTTTCTTACTTGTTTTCATACACGGAATCGATCGGTATGGGGAAACAATTTTGAGCTAGAGAAATTTCAGTTTTGCCCAATTCACACTGGAATGTGTTTTGAGGTGTTCGGTGCCAATTAATAAAATTTTATTTGGATTTGGAAATGCTCAAGTTTTGGCCTACATTTTTTTAACGTGAGGTGAAATATTTCAATTTCCCGTGTTCGACTTATGACCACCAAAAGGCTCACTGTTCATCAACACTCCAAACTCAATGGGTTGAAGTTCAAGTTCACCGACGGCCGAAAGTCAAATTCCAAGTACACTCTTCCACGGGCTTATAATCTTTCCCGGGTGTTCTCACACGTACACCGAGGATGGAGAGAAGGAACGAAGGGTGTTACTTACTGATTCGAAACACTTTCTCTCAGACATCACCACGGGGCCGAAAAGTTTAACGTACGACCTTGTGAATAATGCCAACAACAGCACACACAAACACACACACAAAAAAGCAAACAACGAAAGAACCAAGAATGCTACACAGTTGCAAAATTATCAATGGATGGAATCGTTGTACGGAACGTTCTACTCAACTCGCTTTTTCTTCGTGTTGTTTTGTTTTTCGTTTACTTTTGCCTATTCTTACCGGTACGTACAAAGTGATTTATGATAAGCGGTGCGCAGATTTCATTTTAATGTAGCTTGAAGCATATTTCGCCCAGCCAAACTTCCATCAGCAGTGACGATGTTAACTATTTTTGGCGCTGCGTTTTGCGTCGTTTCATTTCGATCGACGGGCGCGCCATCGTTTAAATGTTTTTGACAGCAGCCTCCTGCAGCATCAAACGAAGCCGTGTATCTTCCTGTTGATTTTTTCTTCACCGATGCTCCTTTGTCTTTGGCGGTTTCGTAGAAAATTAGGCCCCCACTCCCCCCCATCCGGCTTACATACTGTGGCGATCAATATGGTCGCGTTTGATGTTTTGCTGCGCCATCGCAAATGTGACGTGCGATGAAGGATAGCAGAGTACGTAAATTTAATATGCTGACCAGCAAAAGTGGTTCCTGCGTTCCGGTCAAAGTTTTTCGTGGAAAGCCCAATTTTGAATGGGCCACGGGCGTTAACCTCTGTAAAGCTGTTGAGTGATTTCGTTTTGAGAATTCTAGAGCATGGACATAAATATTTCTTTTCTATATCTGAGGAGATCATTCGATTAGCTAATAAAAATGAGGTAGAGTGTGCAGTAAGAGAAAGAGTGAATGTTTTATTTTGTATTTCATACACGCACGTTACGCACACACAGTTTACAGAGAAAGTTGTCGAAGATTCTTAGACCAACGTTAGGATGAACCATGCACCGTATAGTTTCCACACCCGAACCACAACGTGATCGATTTTTGCTCGAACCATGTGACAGCTATTATCATCACACGACAGAGCCACCACAATCTCTCAAGGGTGTTGGATAATCTCACTTGCATAACTTGTAACAGATAAAGTTTTCGTAATAGAAAAGGGAAATTCTTCCAAAGTTATTCTTACCCGTGACGGATCGATTTTGTATGCTCTCCTGCCGATACTTGACAGGCGTCTGTTCAAGACGATACATCGCCGAAGTTATCGCCAAAAATGAAACGTACTTCATTTCTTGATTTATTAAAGTGTAGATTTATGGCGGTATAGATTATTCATTCGGTGTACGAGAAAAGTATTTCATACTGTAATTTAATTTAACAATTTAACGTAATGCAATTTAACTCAAACTATATTATTAAGGGCATGGGATATTATGAGTAAAAACAAAACACGCTTTTTTAATTATATTCTATGTTTCCTACAAGTAAAGGACTGAAAAGATAGGCTCAAAGTTAAGTTAAAAAGGAAGATGAGCTTTCATCTCGTAATACTAGCTATGGATCGGGCAACAATGATCATGTTTCGGTTCTTCAGAAACCAATTTCATTCAAACATTAATGTAAAACAACCATGAAAGCTGTTTGACAAACAAACAACCAGCAACTTCACCTCACCTGTCAAGCGTGCTATGTGACTCCGTAATGTGACACTATCTAGTGAAACGAAAAACACCCACCCGTGTTAAACATCCGGTCAACAACAAAAACAACAACGTCAAGAAAACCCCAAAAAAACGGTCAAAATTCGTAGGATTCCACTAAGTTCAAAAAGCCGGCAAACTTTAGGCCAAACTTTGCTAGACGACACTTAGCGCGACCGAATTTCCCAGACGCACAAGTGACTGCGAGATATTTTCAAGTGGCGATATGCCGAATAAATTGAGGAATTTGATGAGCAGATAAATTAAATTAACTGTCCCTTTCCGTAGACACCGGTAGATTATATTCCGTACACACCAGAGACGTTCTTTGAGGGACAAAAAAAAACCGACAAGTAAGCATTAAACCGATCGGCCAGTGAAAAATGTCTAGACGGGGTGGGGGTGGCGAAAATGGTGTGTAATTAATTGATTCAATTAAAATTGCTTTATAAAGAAAGTGTGCCAAATAAATTCGATTATACTTTGGCAGAGGAGAAAACGAAATATAACTCTTTGATTAATGGTAAGGGAGCGCAGACCGATAATAGAAGATTTGACGCTAAAATAGATAATTAGTACAGAATGTCATGAAGTTGGGATAATGAGCTACAGAGGACGTAAGGGAGTTTTTATGATGTCTAAGTCTGTCACAGCTCTGTCTAAAAATTAATTTATTAGATAATCTCGTTCATTTATTTAAACAAAACTTGTAATAAAAAGCATCAAACTGTTAAAAACTTGACCAACAATGTACATTTAGGATCACACAATGAAGGTTGCAAATTAGAACTTCAACTTCACCAAAACACGGGCAGAACTCAGGAATTGGTGTCATAAAATCTCTAACTTAAACTAAAATCTCGTACTTAGCATCCTGAGGTTTAAATAATACATTATCGTCCTCTGTCGGCATAGTTCTGTCCTCATGCCCGTATAGGACTAGATAGAATCTAAAGGACTAGATTCGCAGTAGATTTGGAGCTAATAGTAGGCATGATGTCTCTGAAACCTGAACCTTCAGATTTCACTGCTTACATTATTGTCCAAAATTACGGTCGTACAAAGGTACTAGAAATCGTCTACCACCTCGAGATCGTTGCCGTCAACTGACACTTTACTTCCCAGTCGAGTTCTATGACGGTCAGAATCCTCATCAAGCATGGTATTTGTGTTCATCGCATTGATCCTCAATCAAATCTTATCGGCCTCTTAGGCAAGTACATGCCTCGCACACCATGGCAGATATTTGTCTAATTTTATCAATGTTATCCGCGAAGGCAGGAATTTCTAGAGATCGGGTAGTCCACGCTTTGAAGAGCGATCAGCAAACAAGAGACTTCGTCTCCTTGCCTCAGTCCACGATGAGATTGAAACGATTCTGACAGGAGGGTAAACTTTCTCAACTTGCACTTCACACTATCCCTTGTGGACCTTGAACAGCTGTAGCAGCTTCCCAAGGAATTCGTACTGCTGCATGGTGTTCCATAGTTCGGTTCAATCTACTGTATCGTAGGTCGCCTTAAAGTCAATAAAAGAAAGACTTGTGGGGATCTAGCGTATCAGAGTCTGGAGAATCAGTCATAGAGTAAAGTTTTGATCGGTGGTCGATTTGGAAGCTAATCAAGAATAATAACTTCCGACGAAATCTGTTCAAGGAGCAAAATTCGCGACAGGATCTTTTAGTATTTAGGACTGAGTTAGCTCGGGAAGTATAGCTGCATTCCACGTCCTATAGAATTGGCGAGTTTCTTTCGACTGAGATAGCTGCTGCATCAGCTATATCTCCGACTCTTCAAAGCTGTGTTTCTTGACCTGGAAAGGACGGGTATGCTGCCTTTTGAGTCGTGTGTAGTTTTCTACGTTCTGACGGGTCTCGCGCTGCAGTATTATGCAGTTTGCAGCGCTATGTTCTTCTTGGAAAATGCTCAATTGAACTCGTCATCAATCCATTCCTTCTAGTGGTTATGTGTCACGCTGTCAATAGTTCTCTCGGTCGTGCAGCTGATAGCTTATCCCACCATACGTCAGTGCTTATTGAGGTGACGGTTGTCATTATTCCCCTGGCAACGCTTAGTAAAATCTACCTGAGAGGTTCTGAATCGAAAATTGAGTTCATTGGATCGAATATTGTGGTTAATTACTCAAGTCGTAGATAGTTTCGATTTATACAAGAATCAAGACCACGTTATGCTATAATGATCATTGTATTTAATTAATTCCGCGCTGAAAAGCATTTTGCTGACTGGTAAAGATGGTGAAACTTCACCAGTCTAATGGAGAAAAGAGTTTTGTACGCTTCGTTGTCGCTATTAATCATATAACACCCAGCACAACAAAATTTCAACATTTATCGATTATAAAAATTTAAACATTATAACATTCTTATCGATACGTTAAATGGGACACAATTATTATTTCATATATTTTATGTAGGTTAAACAAAACAGACAAACCTTAAAGATTCCAACAAAAACCTATTTAAAAATAACGTAACACTACCTGTAACGCACAGTATCGTTTATCCCAGCACGCTCAAGCACATAAACTTCCCGAAAGATTGATCCGTTGATCTGTTCCCAACCGACACACATTAAGTAAATAATCATCCACACCGGACACTGCCAAAGCACTGATGTGTGTATTTCATTATGGATTAGAATTATTTACTAAGCCGTCGCCGCCACATCGCCAAATCCCGTTCATCGCTAAGGGGTTGTATGCAAATAGCGGTTTCACAGACTCCATCAAACATTCCTAATTTTAGAGCGCGTTCAATCGTTCTAACCGGCCCGATGTAAGCCGAAGATGCGTTTTTCAAACCCAAACCAGCTTGCCAGTGCTTGTTTGCGGTGCTTAATCAACGTTACGGTTTTCCACAAAACTTCCCAGTCGGACCGCGTTTACCACGAGCGAAGTGTTTATATTTGTGGCTACAGACAGTGGGTTGAGTGCTTGTAGTACGCGCTGTTTCAACCACAGAATTATCGGCCACCTGCAGACGCAAGAGTGAACGAGGTTCAAGGTGATCAAGCGAAAGGCATTCTCGCAATAAGGAAGGTGTGGGTTTGGGGGGTTTGGGTTTCCTCTTCCTTTAACAAGGTGGTGGGTGTTCGGGTTGCGTGGGAAGAATGGTACCGTTTTCCTTCATACCTCTGTACTTGCGATGCCGTTTTTGGGATGTGTTTACTTTGGGCAAAACCCTCGTCAACTATTCTATCGAGGTTATGGTCAAAGTTCGGTAATTAGATAGCGGCAATGGTGTTGGGTTAAATGAAGGTTAGGTACCTCACTTCAAACAGGCACCTGGTTCCGGTGTTTGTGTGCGTGTGTGTACGATACCATTTTCGGTATTCTATTGCTTCACAAACAAGGTACCTGGGAGCAATAGATGTGCCTAATGTAATTCGATTTTCGCAATAGACAGATGGTCACGTGCTGTGGGTAACAATACCGTAATAATGATGAACTATTTAACAAAAGCTTCAAGAACGGGAAGGGTTTTAGGAGATACATTGTTCGCAACGTTCAATGACGGGAAAAAGGCACATCAAAACATTGGTGGTTCTTAAAAAGTAGCAGCTTTCACTTCAGAAAACCAAATAAAGTTGAACAAGTTTATAAGTGAGGTCCTGGTGCAGATGGTTAACGAATTTGATTATTTAGATAAAGGTATACAACAATGTTGTTTTTCCTTGTTTTGGTATGGATAATTTAAATGTTAAAAATTATAATTAAAAAAAAAACAAATGTCTGGTCTCATCAACTTTGTTTTGCGACTGTTTTCAGTCTCAAAACTATTAAAACACTAAGTTAAAAACAACATATAGTCTGCCTATATCAAAGGGCAATAAATTTGGATCTCAATGAAAACCTAAACATTCAATGGAAAACCAAATAAGTCTTCAAAAAATAATAAATAACATCTCAATAACGCATAACACAGTCAATATTTTGTACGAGCAACCTTGAAGTATAACCTATATATCAAAGTCGCTCTCCATCTCAATTATAATGATCGAAATTTCATCGTCCGAAAAGGTCTGCCGTTCGGCGTCCGGAAACTCATCCACTCAGCACGTTCAAGCCGGTCAATCAATTGCCCGGTGCGATACGAAATTGGATTTACCATGCGCCCACTTAATCATTGATTGTTGCAGTTTTGCTTTGCTTTGCAAATCGTATCGTTTCTATCCGTTCAAACCGACTTCAAGTTCCGTCTCCAAGCCTCGGAACGAAATTAAGTGTCATCCGCACCGGTTACCATATTGCCTCGTACGTCACCAAGTGTCCATTTATTAGCTATTCACCTGACAAAAGTGAAAGCAAAAGTGAAACATGTTTGCAAACTATTATTTTTTTTTTATTTTTGCTTGCCCATATTAATACAGGTGTACAATAATACGGCCAGAACGGCCATTTCACATGAATAAAATAAAAAAGTTATACAGGTGTAAGTAATGGCACTGTAAAATAAATGGCACATTTCATGAATAAACTAAACACAGGGGAATATCAAACGTAATTTATCTCCTCTCGGGTACGCATAACTTAGCTCGGCCAAGAAAAAAAAAGACTAAACAGATAAATGGTCCATCATCATTCTATGTTCATCCCGTCTTCCCAAACACTTTCCCCCCTTATCTACGCCTGTCTCAAGACTCCAAGACAGTCCAGAAATTGACTAAATATGCGTTTGCTATACTTCGTTTCATTTCAGATAAAACCTTCACCTCCATCAACAGGCACTTGCTCATCAAAGTCCATCAACGTGAAAGGATCATCCGGCAGAAGGCAGAAACCGACACTGGCCAAACGAAACAGTGAAACGTGATCCTTTTTTTGTTGTTGTGTGTGCGCATGTTGTTCTTATTCGTACCTTCTTTATACGCGGTTTTATCAGCCATTCTGTATGGTCGTGAAGAAAGATTCCAGCACCATACCCATCCCGTCGACAGCGTAATCTATCTTCGAGTATTTAATTAGCCGGAAACGATTCGTCAAGTCCGATCGATGGCCGACTGTCCGTGAAGATGGACGAATGGATAGCTTTTTGGCTATCGGTATCGGCTTCACCCTTTAGACCGGTTTACCTGGTTGAGTGATTGCAGAAAGCCGTGAAAAATGCAGCACAAAGATAGAACGGAATTCGCAGCCATGTTCATCGTCGAGTGGGAAGGTGTAGAAAGAAAGAAAAGTTTTTCCCGTGCTCCGACAGACTGATTGATATGCTAGATCATTCATATGCGTGTATGGTTTTTGTTGGTTAATACCGCATATTGAGCGATTCTCTATGCTTGGTTAACAAAAAGTGTTTTTCCCATCCTGTCCAACGTGAAAAATGCAGCACAAAGATAGAACGGAATTCGCAATCATGTTCGAGTGGGAAGGTGTAGAAAGAAAGAAAAGTTTTTCCCGTGCTCCGACAGACTGATTGATATGCTAGATCATTCATATGCGTGTATGGTTTTTGTTGGTTAATACCGCATATTGAGCGATTCTCTATGCTTGGTTAACAAAAAGTGTTTTTCCCATCCTGTCCAAAGAATAAAATCAAAAAGGAAAACTAGAAAAACTGGTGTCTAAAAGCTACACCACAAAAGGAAAATAAATGCACCCCAACTTAAAGTGAGCAATCCTTTCCGTTACAGTGAACGGCGCGACCATCTCCGGTAAATAAGCTTATGCTGATTGTGCTTTCATGAAGAAAAGCAAACAGAAGAAGAAATAGTGAAACAAAAAAGAAACCCCTGCGAGTAGCAAAAGCTACGGGCACGTACGCAAATAGTATCGTAACAAGCTCGTGTGACGTATGTGTCCATGTGTCGGGTGTTTGTTGATTTTATTGGCGGGAATGCTTTTCCGAGGATTATACGCAACCACCGTCGACGAAGCGAACGGTGAACGAAAATGGTGACGAAAAATCGTTCTGCATCGTTAGCAAAACCGAAACGGGAAAGCGTAACCCAATCCCGCAGCACGCGAGTAGTGTTCGGAAGTGAGAAATAAAATATAAAACCCCAAACAGAGACGCGGGTGCGCGCGCTCCGGCGCCAAAATAAAGTAGTGTGCGAGTTAACCACAAAACCGCATTAGTGAAAATGTGCACGAGGACAACGCGCTGCTACTGGTTTGGTGGTCCCGGATGGAAAAAGGTGCTCTGCTATCGGTGTGTCTGCTCGCTGTTCGTGCTGTTTGTGCTCGGTGTTGTGCTGCTGCCTGTCCCGGTTGAGTGTGGCTGTCGACGGTTGGCCCAGAAGCCGTGTGAAGCGATCTGTGTCCGCACGAGCACGGCCCTCAATCGTCGGCTAGCATCGTTCGGTACGGGAGCAGTGGCCGGATACGGGACCGAGGCCGATAATGCGTCCTTCCCGGTCTTAGCTTCCCCCGATGGGTGGACGTGTGAGCTACGGATCGTGGTGATCATGCCGGCAAACACGAGCGTCGAAGCATCGCTGCCACGTGTGCAGCCGGTGCTGGAAAAGGCGGAAGGATTTATACGGCGCGAAGGCATCATTCCGGCTGACGTCGCCATCCGGTGGATACCGTTCGATGATCGGTGCGAACAGGCGCGCGCGACGGTGATGGCGATGGATGGCACCGGGAGCGATTCATGCGGGCATCTCATCCTTGGGCCGAGCTGTGATTTTGCTTTAGGTAAGAATCTATCTTTCAAATTTTTTTTTTGCTTGGAAAGGAGCGACCTTCGAATGAAATTGTGAAGCTTTAAAAAGAAAAGAAATTTAAATCCTTCTGCGTACGAACGAATGTTGCGTAAACTAAGGTCAGCTGCTAAGGTATCTATAATTATGGCAAGAGTATTTTCAAAAAATCCTGCTTCTTAATTAATAAAGAGCTCACATAATGCTTACCAAGATTTAATTAAATATGAATCACATTTTCCCCGTAACACTCCTAAACGAATATGAACTTCATTTTGACTTCATTTGCGCCAGCTGTTACCATCATCGAGCAAACATTAACCGACACCACAATTGGAGCGGCTAAATGAAATCAAATTAAATAGAATCACAGTGATATCTATCACACCTGCTGCTACTGTTTCACGGAAAGGGTAAACATAACGTATCGATTTGTGTGCCTTCACTAGTGAGGTTAGCTTTGTGCCTGCGTGTGCTTGCCTGTAATATCTATGGAATCATTTCTCGCGCGACACATGTGTTGATAGTAAATGCGATAAGCTTCAATCAATACATCTAGATCGGAACATGTTGTTTCTCCTTTTTTTATTGCTTCATATTACTATTGATTTTCTTGCTTTCTATTTATATGTGTACTTAATACAAACCTTAATAAACCCCATTTAAAAGCAGACAAAACAAGATTTTAAGTGTACGATTGTTAAAGCATTTAATGAAACAATAAAACTTGCCCTAAACGCCCTCGTGAACCCCCCACTTTGGTTGGTTGTAAATCGATGTCATCATTTCTGTATGTGCATAACATCGTAATGCAATAAAAAACAACCAACCCACGCACGCTATAAAATCAGGCTGAAAGCAATTTCAAGCAATAAAATAAACAACTTAACTCTATAGCCACCAGCACACGTACCATGCGCCTCCATTCGAAGGGTACGTTACGGGTACGTAACGCATCGTAACGTTTGAAAGCTTCTGCTGGGTTATGCTTTTGCTTCGGTAAAGCTTACGCATTCCCTAGACAACAACCATCGCTGCTTGCTGCAACATTATACGTTGCACTCGAAATGAATCCAAATGAACGGACCCACTTGACAGGAATCGTTTTCTATATAGTTTTTATAATATTTTGTTAATTTTTGCACCCAATTGCTGGCTTTTTTTTTTTGTTACAGCGCCTGTTGCTAGAATCGCACGATATATCTACAACGACGGAATACCTGTGATAACCGGTGCCGGATACACATTCGATTTCGAGGAACCAAAGACACACTGCGAAAACGAGTTCCATATGCTCATCCGTACGGGGCTGGTCAGCTTCAAACGGATGGCTTTCTTCATGATAGAACTTATTCGGCAGTAAGTATTTTCTTTCCGTTTATTCAAATTATTGGGATTTATTTTATATGTTGTATTTATTTTCATAAAGCTTGTTGACACTACTATGTCTTAACCATTTTCATCACAACCATTAATCATTGATTATCGTGGCAAAGGGTTTTTATGTGCCAAGGTGTCAATTTTCCATTTCCACCCTTAGTTTTACTGACTTCAGAGGAAAATATCCCAACGTCATTAGCTTCTAACGCCTATGGGTTAAACTTGTTGACCGGATCGGGTTTGTTAGGGTGAGCAACCTTCGTCATCAAATTTTATCGAACGTCTCATATCCGGTTCGTTTTGGGTTGATTAAGCAATGGGAAGGAACAAAGACAAAAGGCAAGCTTTGTTGAAGTCATCTTACATTAGCCGAAAAGAATGTTCATCTTAGATACTAATTTATGGATTGTTTTAGTTTTATCGACAACTGTTATTAAAAATATGTGTGAATATCCTATTTTAACTAAGTTTTTACTTCTTTCTTACAGCTTCAAGTGGAACCGTGTGGTGTATTTTTACGAACGACAGAGCTACTACAATGTGGCCGGTCCACAAACGGGCCACTTGCTGATGAACACGATGGCGGAGTTTTTCCGCCACGAAAACATTACATACTCACCCTTCTCAACTGATTCAGCACGCACCAACCTTACCGAGAGCCTGAAGGAAAAGGTTGGCCTCAGCTATGCAAGTAAGTCGATCGATTTTTAAGCGATTTCTAAGAAATTCGAAGCTGTTTCTAAGCAAGCTAAGGTAACGAAAGTTTTAAGATTAATATTTTAGATTGAAATTATTATCATACTTGTATAAAAAAGGATATTTTAATTATCCTATAAATTGTCTACAATGCAATCTCTTGTATATAACTGTATTTATTTCCTTATTCAAAATTAGTTTAACAATTCTTGAGAGATAGTGTACAATTTGCGACTTAAACATGACTCTGCATGAATGACCGGTCCTACTTTTCTTATCGTTCTTTCACCTTTGCCGATGCCTTCTTACCTATTTTTAGAACTACACTCAAACAAAAAAAAACCCAAAGCGTCATCGCCCAGCAAAAGCACGATGACACTCGATCGGATCTATTCTTTCGCTCCTACTTCGGTGCGTTGTGTGTCGTTTCGCACTTTACCCTGTGTACACATACTTGATGAAGAAACTCAATCCCTGTAGACAACTGATTTAAAGGTGAGAAACGCAGCAAAGGGTGCGAAAGACTGTGGAAAGCAAATGCAAATGATGCATTGCAATGCCGAGCCGGTACCTGCGTCTTGCTCACAGCGCACTTTGTACTACCGTATACTGTCGGACTGGGTGCTTGACGAGTGCCGATTAAAACGGCACTGCACGTAGCTAATTTTCTGACAAATGCATTTACGATAAGCCAACCTACCTGCTCGATTCATTACGCCTTTCCTTCTCACTGCCCCTTTCTGTTCGGTAAAGTCGGCTTACCTCGTCATATCAATCAAATCGACCGCACACTTCAGCCAGTCCGTCAGCCGATCGATGAAATGTCAAAGTGGTTATCGTCGGTATAATACGCAAACAATCTGCATCTTCCACCGACGATGTGGTGTACCCCTTCTGTTGACTTTTGACGGCGGTAGTATAAAATTAGTGGTGGTAATATCTTCACACCATACGGTTTCGTATGTAACCAGACTAATTAAACAGTGATACCTGATACGCGCCTCTCGTGTGTATAAGATAGCAAAAGCTCCTAATGGGTGAGTTTTCATAAAAATGATCATAATCAATGGGGTGTGAAATAAAAGAGTTCAATATTTCATACTTCTATAGTAGTTCCATTACCTTTACTCTTCTTATCGTGATGATGTTAGATAAGGTATATTAGATAATTAGGGCTCAAATTTCAGTGAGTTTACATGAGAAACTTTTTAATTGATTTGAGATTTCACTTTCTGCAACACAAATTAAACGACAACTTACTACCAATGATTTTAATCTATTATGAATTGGGTAAGTTGGTTTGAATACTGCAAGTAAGATGAAGCATTACTAGGCTCTGTATCGAATTCCATCCACACCATATCCCGGTACACCGAACTCACTATCTCGCTATGGGTATAGTATAGTGTAGAGATGAGAATAATCACTCTTTTCGAAGAGTTGAATCAGAGTGAGTGAGTGGTTACAAGGATTTGAATCTTTGACTCACTCTTTAAAGATTAATGAAAAAAATACTCTAAACTAATTCTTTAATTACTTTCTATGTTTCAACTCACTCTCCCTCTCTGGGACGACTAGTGACTCCTTTTGGCTTCAAACTCACTCAATAAGAATGAGGAAGTCTTCTTTATCAATAGTTGCCGCATCGAGTGAGAGTGAGTTTGAAGCCAAAAGGAGTAAGCCACTAGTCGGCGCAGTGAGTGAGAGTGAGTTTGAAGCCAAAAGGAGTGAGTTTGAAGCCAAAAGAGTCACTAGTCGGCGCAGAGATTGAGAGTCATACAATTATTTGATGCTGAGTTGAAACTATAAACTCCTTTGCAAGATTAAACTCACTCACTCACTCTTACCCATTGTGCACATCTCTAGTATAGTGCATAGTTGATTTCTACATGGTACGGTCAAATCAGTCGACAAGTTGCGTTTGAAGCTCTGTTCCCACCATTATCAATATCCGTTAGATATGGTAGAGATTGTACTTTCTGAACACTGGCGATCGCTAAAACGACTATAAAAGCTTCTCCGTTGGCTACAAAATCATATAAGGACGCGATCAGGATAGTTGATAGTGGCCAAGTCCCGGAAACCCAACAGTGAGGTCAACAATGACAATCATGAATCCCGAAGCGTTTGACAACTGACATATCATTTTTTTTATTTTCATTATTATTAAAAAAACTTTAATAAATTGCAACTATTTGCAACTATTATTTCATAAGTTTTGTTTCGTTAAAATACGTTATTTACATTCAATTACATTGGTGACATGAGCTAACCTTGCCAAAAAGCGCAATAGGACAAAACTGTCTCAGGTCATAGACCCAAATCATAGACCCAAGTATTGTACTACTTTAACATGTACCCGCAGCACACGAAGGAAACCTTATCCTACTCCAACAAACATATTGGCGGTATCGTTCACCACATTGGGCGCAGAGGTCAGTTCATTCGTCCACACGGGACGGAAGGTTCTGAATAAAATCAACATAATTAACCAAAATGTTCATCCAGAGCTAATATTTACTTAAGAAAACCCTAAAGAGACTACCTTTTTCATTTAATTCTGAGCTCAAGAACACCTGTTCGTCAAGGATTTGAGGAAGCTGAAAAGATGAATTATGATGATAAGTAATTTGCATTGCCTTAGCACTTGTTTGTCCATCACTGCGTTACTTATGCATCTGCTTATCAAATTTATTAATGATTGTGTTAGTGTGACCTGACATGCAAACTGTGATATAAATGACCGTAAGATATAATTTATCTGTAACACTGATTTTCATGGCTATAATCAAGCTCTTATATACAATAACAAATTAATATTAGTCATGATCAAGTAACATGATAACATCCAGTTTTTTTCTCAAATTACCAAGAAATCTAATGATTGTAATGATTTCTCAGAAGCTATCCTATAAATAGTATCGACTGATTGTTGTGATACATCTTCCATCATCATTATGAAGACGGAAATGAACCAATTTCTACATATCCCTTATCGTTAGCTAATATGTGTCAATTTGGTTGAGTTGTTGGAAATATGATGCAACCCACACGTTAAAGGTCTTCAACAAATCGAACCGTAACGCTTCGCCATCACCAACAGCTATATTGTGTTTGTGTTTCAACAAACGATAGTTTATTATGGGAAAAACTAATTAAGCTACCTTTTAGACTTGAAGCTACGGTAAGCTTGCGACGGAAAGCTACGTGCTGGGATATTGTGCGGCATTCAGCGGTATTCAGTATGGACAAGGTCAGCTGCTGCCTGGAATGGTTGATATACGTTCATTCCTGGAGAATCAATCAGTTTTCTGTGTTGGGCATTTGTGATGTATTCAATATTGCAATATTGCAAGTCAATTACATATTTTGCAACAGTTTATGCATTTTGCTGTTTAAAATTTTTCATTCCATCCCCGAATTACCCTTAGGACCTTCACACATTTCGACGCAACGTTTACCACTGGCAGGAGCTTTCGTTGGTCGACAAACGGCGAGGTTCCCTCCGGTGTGTCGTACGCGGACAGAAGATTAAGCGTCGCTATGACACTTAAACGACCACGAGCCGCCCATTTTAGATGGACGCTACAAATTTATTTGCATTTGTCTTTCGATCCGACATAAGTGACTGCTGCCCACCCGCCCCTCCCCCCAAATACTCCCGCCATTTTGTCATATCGTCAACGTTAAAGACCACCACCGGGTTCGGTCCCCCCCCCCCCCCCCCCCCCACCGCCCCCCGCCATTTTGTCATATCGTCGACGTTAAAGACCACCACCGGGTTCGGTCCGTGCCGATCGTAGCGAATTGAAAATGCGACAAAAACACAACCTCAACTGCCGTGTCCGTTTGGAATGTTTAGGTCGTTTCGGATTTACCTTTTGCTAGCTGGGGCGAGTTTGATATTCATCTGACTCCTGTGGCCGCCCCAAACCGCTGTTGCGCTTCATGATGGAGTCGCGTAAATGCGATGCGCACGGACTACGCAAGCGATCGCTCAGGTGCGGCGCTGAACTTGAACCTGGAATCTAATTTTAGACACTGGCGTTGCTAAACCTTCAGGGACATTGGACACCATCTGCGGCCACCGGAGTTACCGTCTCGCGTCTTTTGCTTTCTTACCCTCTATTAGCTAAACTTGCATAGAATGTGATTAGAGTAATATGACGAACGAGACCAAAACAACAACAAAATTATAAACAAAAACAACAAAACGTCTTCATTACGGCTTTGTCCACTGCACCGTGATACAGTGGAATGGATAAAAAATATTATTAAACCTAAAACAGGTTTTATTATTTACAACTTTTTTTTTTATTTTTAAGACCAATTGGTGCACCAATTGGACAATACGGCCCCCGGCCGTCATACTATACATTAAATAAAAATAAACCAATTGGTGCATAAGGAATACTTGACAAAAACTAGTTCTTTGCAAACTAGTAATGTTTTTTTTTTTGTATAACCTAACAGTGTGCTATTTTTTGGAGTATTTCAAACTCTCGAACGTTATCGAATTTCAGCTTAAATTAAGCATGCAGTGCATCATCTGCTGGGCCAGCTGACCTTGAGCGACGCACGCCTGTGGAACACTAACGAATTTGGTCAAAATCATGTGTTTTTCCATAAGTACAAAGAGTGGCCACCACTTCCACTGTTGCACCCGTCCTCAGCGCGATGCCACCCGGACAAAGTTAATTGTTTATTAATGATGGTTCGGAGTCTCGGATTATCGGCAGTATCGCCTGACAATAACTGAACCTGAAACTGAACCACCGCGTGAGCTGCACGATGGTATTCATTCAATGTGGCATACGGGTCTGCCATTGAATGTGTCACGTGCATCTGGGTGGTGCAAGGAACAGTATCCCTAAGTGTGTTATGCCTAGGAACGATATCAGCAATTTTATCCGTACTTCATTACTTGAATGATGGACATATAACACATATTTTCAATCTTTTCGGTTTTGCTGGTATTACTTAAACTTCTATTTTAGATTAAACTTGTTTATTTGAAGAACGTTTTTGAAAGTCTAGTGTTCTTTATCAAAAATGCACCAAAGAAGTTACTATTAGACTACAAAGTATTCATAAGAAAAAATTGATCACTTTTTACGATATTTTATGCGTTAGCCTTGTGTCCTTGCTATCTGATCATCAATCTATTATCATATTTATTATGTGCTTTATGTACAGATAAACTGTTACAGCGTCAGTCAGTTAACTCGGAGCAGTTACGGCTGTTATCAGTAGAGAAGCTGTAATTTAATTTTTATTCATACGTAAAAAAGTTGGTGTGACACTTTCTGATGATAGATTACAACTGCTTTGAGTTAACCACAGCAAGTTGAAATATTCAATGTTCAATGTGATACTAAGCCGTCCATGTGATAATCAATCTGCATGAGCCACAGACGGATCAATGAGTCGTAATAGCAAGACGTAATAGCTACAAATTGCCAGGAAGTACTTCATAATTCAAAACATTTTACTATAGTTTTGTCTAAGATCTCTATTATCTATCCAGAGTTTCGAAGGAAAAAGGTGTAGATATTTGTTTAAAGAATTATTTATAAAACCCAATTAACTTTAAGCACGTTGAAATATCTTTTATAACTCTACTTTCATCATCATTCAAAGCTAGTCTGTTTATTTAATATAAACGTAATCTTCTTCTTCTTCTTTCTTGGCCTAACGACCTCTTAGGTCATGCCTGCCATTTCTGGCTTACTAGACTTATTGTTACCGCATAGTTGGATAGTCAGTCCTCACTATGGGGGAACGGCCCAGATAAACGTAATAATACTTGTATATTGTATACTGTGAAGCGCATATCATCTATGTATATAGTCAGATTTTTTTCTGCTGTGATCAATCCTTGTACTTTAATTGAAAATTGTCACCATATAACAAAATTCTTTAACTCTTATTCCACTTCTAATTTGTGTGATATCAACCCTATCTGATACATTTCTATATCATATTAAAAATAAAACGAAGACCTGTATCATTAACCTCTTCAATGGTCCTTCAATCGATGCCTATCGTATCCTGCCATACTTAATAGTTTTCCCTTTAAAGTCAGATCCAATTCTAAAAGGCAATCAGGCAATTCTAAAAGAAAAAATGCTTCAGTTGCTGCATGTCTCAATAACTATCGGCACCTAAAACCAGCTTAAATAGAAAATTATAATTATGCAAAGCTTTACTGAAACTCTATTGTAGATTAATGTGCTAAACCATCTCAATTATTCTCCTTGTAATCAAATGTGGAGAAATTGGAAGAAGCTCTCGAAATCAAAAAAGAATATATTGTAAAACACGAATGGTTCTGTAGAAAATACATTGAACAAAATAAAAAGTATGTCAACATTATTTGCATATACCAGGCCAGCTCTAAAGTACGTGACACACTAACAACCAATATTTTCCCATCTCCCGGCTCACAATACACAGAGGAACTATCCAGCAAAATATTCTGACGGAAAGACAGATCTTGCCCTTCGCAAGGAACAACTTTTTACGAATTTCGTGTCAGCACGGGTACGATGTCAACATTCCCCAAGCCACTATGCATGGAACACAAAACGAAGGGACGATGTTGGGTAACGACATAATAACAAGAAAGTGCTCAACTATTTGAATTCCAAAAAATATAGCTACTTGCCACGAGTTTCGTATCGCATTCGAGACTTCGGGTGCTTCCTATCGGGCGCAAAACTGACATTTATTTATAACTCTGGTTTTTTTTTT